>VZQC01007107.1:346495-371373 GCA_009823505.1 Rhizomys pruinosus
TGTCATGGTTAATCCTGGGTGTCAACTTGACTGGACTAAGGAACAAATAAGAGAAAAGGGTCTTCTGATTGGACCACCTCAACCCGGATGGCCCACCCCAAATGTGGGTGTTACCTTCTGCCGGCAGGCAGTATTTAAGGCCACGGCAGCGGGAGCTGGTCCCTTTTCCTTCTTCCTGCGGCTTGCCTCTCTCTCATCTGGTGAGTTTGCCTTGCTGCTGTGATCAACCTTTCGGATCCCGAGACTGGCAGATCTCCTGGAATCCATTCGGGCCTTCAGCACTAGACTGGGACTCCTGAGACATCCAGCCTTGCGGACTGAGCAGTTCCCTGGATTCCCGGCCTCTCCAGTTCGGCGCTACTGTTGAGCTCCGTCACGTGAGCAAATCAATAAATTGTATATAGTTATATATACTCATCCTGTTGCTTCTGTTTCTTTAGAGAACCCTGACTAATACAATGCCCTCCACCCATATACCAAAATTTCCCAAGACTGAAAATAAATGGTAGCTTAGTTCTAGAACCCAAGGGAGTCACAACATAAGAGCACAGTTGTTTTCAGATCATGAGAAATATAACATTAATGTTGCTCAGTTTGCCTTACAACTAGGTACTTGGTGCTAGCATCCACAGATGAGGGATGGTATTTGTCATTTGTTTTTCTCGGACTGTTCCTTCACTTAACATGATATCTTCTAGTTCCATCCATTTACCTGCAAAGTTCATGATATCATCTTTCTTTACTGCTGCATAGAGCTCCATTGTGTAGATGTACTACATTTTCTCTGTCCACTCGTCAGTTGAGGGTCACTTGGGTTGGTTCCAGCTCTTCGCTATTGTGAAGCTAGCTGTGCTTCAGGTGGTCCTGGGAAAAATCCCCCAATCTACCTCTGTGCACTCAAGTCCACATATGAGTATTGTGCCTGCATGTACGTAAGTGTGTGCATGGAGGGCAGAAGAAGGCATAGGATGTCCTGGAAGTGGAGTTACAGATGGTTGTTAGCCACTGTGTGGGTGCTGGGATATGAACTGGGGTCCTCTGTGAAAGCAGCCAGTGCTCTTAACCACTGCACCATCTCTCCAGCCCTAAGAATGAATTTTTTGGATCAATTGCTTTGATGATGTGATTGCTTTTCAGCCTGTTACAATATTGAATCAGCCTTGCTTCTGTAAAATGAAACATACTTGATCACATAATTTATCTTGTATATTGTTGAATTCTATGTGCTAACATTTTGTTAAGGGTTTTCATGTGTATATTCATGAGAAAACACAGGTTGAGTGTACCATATCTGAAAAGTGCTTCAGAGTCTCAGGTTTTTCAGACTTAGAATCTTTGTATAGCATAGCTACCGAAATGCATTGGGGTCAGGACTCAAGTCTAAGCACAAAATCAATTTATTGTCATATATACCTTGCATAAATAACTTGATAACAAGTGTATAAAGTATATTTTTTGTTTTTTTTATTGTTATGTCTTTCTTGAGACAGGGTCTTCCTCTAGCCCCAGTTAGACTGGAACTCACTATGCAGACCAGGCTGGCCTTGGTCTCACAAATATCTCTTTGCCTCTACTTCCCAAGTGCTGGGATTAAAGGCTTGTACTACCATACCTGCCTCTATATAACATTTAAAATAATTTTGTGCATGACTTTGAATGTGTGCACATTGACCATTAATCACGTAGCTTCATTTTTCCAGTGAGTTATATGGGCAAGAGGATACGTCTTTGTTTAGCTGTCTCTCTCAGTCTCACAGTGTTTTATGATGCCAGTTTGAAATAGGGAAACCTCCCTTCCCTTTATGCCATTTTCCCTTTATCATCTATGATTGTTTTATGTTTCTCTTTGACATATGTCATATAGACAGCGTAATAACTTTGCTTCAGTCTTCAAAAATAATTTAGATAAGCCAAGAAAGAAGTAAAATGTGTTGTATTTACTCCTATTAACTTCCCCCCTCCCTTCCTCTCTTTTTTCCTTCCCTCTGTTCTAAGATTTTTCTCTCTCCCCCATCCCTCTGTATGCCTCCTTTTCTCCATCTTTCCCCATCTCTCCTTCCTTCCTTCCTTCCTTCCTTCCTTCCTTCCTTCCTTCCTTCCTTCCTTCCTTCCTTCCTCCCTCCCTCCCTCCCTCCCTCCCTCCCTTCCTC
The DNA here is from genome assembly GCA_009823505.1 of Rhizomys pruinosus. Taxonomy (NCBI): domain Eukaryota; kingdom Metazoa; phylum Chordata; class Mammalia; order Rodentia; family Spalacidae; genus Rhizomys; species Rhizomys pruinosus. The sequence goes on from VZQC01007107.1 coordinate 348,646, forward strand.
CCTCTCGTTTTCTTTCTTTCTTTCTTTCTTTCTTTCTTTCTTTCTTTCTTTCTTTCTTTCTTTCTTTCTTTCTTTCTTTCTTTCTTCTTTTCTTCCTTATTTTTTCTCTTTCCTTTTTTAAAAATATTTTTTCTTTCTTTCTTTTTTGGTATTTTTGAGACAGGGTCTCCCTTTAGTCTCAGCTAGCCTGGAGCTCGCTTTGTAGACCAGACTGGCCTTGAACTCACAGAGATCCGCCTGTCTCTGCCTCCTGAGTGCTGGGATTAAAGTTGTGAGCCACCATACCCAGCAAATATTTTTCTTTTATTTATTTTTCTTTTATGTTTATAAATATCATGTCTGCTTGTAGGTGCACCCATGTCATGAAATGCCAGAGGAGGACAGAAGATGATGTTAGAGCCCCCTGGAACTGGAGTTACAGACAGTTATTAGCTGCCATGTGGGTGGTGGGATTTGAATCTGGGTCTTCTGCAAGAGCAACCAGTGCTCTTAACCACTAAGCCATCTCTCCAGCCCCTCTTCTTTCTCTTTTAACTCTTCATTTAGGGAATGTCTACTAAGGAAACATTTCATTAGTTTCCCTACATGGGAGACTGACTTGATTTCTCTAGATCCTGGCACTCTGCCTTTTTTCTTGTCATGGTCTTGCTATATAGCCCAGATTAACTTTGAATTTGTAATCCTTCTACCTCAGCCTCCTTAATGCTGAGGTTCTAGAAATACACCACCACTCTTGGAGTTTCCTATTGTTGAAGGAGAATTTTATCAGGTATTGCGTTCTGGGCTAATAGTTTTCCTCCCTCCCCCATTTCCTTTCTTTCTCTCCCTCCCTCTCTCCCTCTCTCCCTCCCTTCCTCCCTCCCTTCTTTCTTTTCCACATGGAAGAATTTTGTACTGCTTCCTTCTACTCTCCACAGCTTTCAATGAGAAACCCACTCTTACTCTGCTTCCTCTCAAAGGTAAGCTGTCATTTTTCTCTGGCTGCTTTTGAGTTTTTTTTATTGCTAATTTAGAGGTTTATAGATAGTAATATTTAGTTATTGTATGTATTCATATTTAATTATGATGCATATAATATTTAATCTTGATGTATGTTCATGTTTAATTATGATTTCTATTCATGGGGATTTATTTTGTTATATGTTGGAGGTATATTCAACTTTAAAAAATTTATTTCTTTATTTATAAATATATATGTGTGTGTGTGCACACCTGTGTGAGTTTTTGTGCACTACATGTGAGCAGGTGCCTTGGAAGGCCAGAAAAGGATATCACATCCCCTGGAACTGGAGTGACAGGCACCTGTGAGTTATCATTTGCAGGTGCTGGGAACCAAACTTGAGTCTTCTGCAAGAACAGCCAGTGCCCTAAACCACTGAGCATCTCTCCCACCTTTCACTCAGCTTTTGAATCTGTAGGTTTACCCCCCCCCCCACTTTTTTTAAATTTGGAAAATTTCAGCCATTGTTTCTTTAGTTCTTTTTCATACCCATCCTCTTTCTCGTCTCCCTGGGGACTCCGATGTCAGAGGGGACACAAATGTCCACTCTTTTATCATAGCACCAGAAATGCCTTTACTTAAAATTTTTTTAAATTTCTAGAGGTTGGAGAGATGGGTCAGTGGTTAAGAACACTGGCTGCTCTTGGCAAGGACCCACGTTTGGTACCGAGTTCCAGGGGATCAGAGACCCTCTTCTAACCTCTGATGGTACTGCACAACATGAGTGTACTCACAAACATGGAGGCAATACATTCATACACTTGTAAAATAAAAATAATAAATAAAATATTCATTTTTGTTTTCTTTCTGTGGTTCACATAGGGTTGTGTCCAGTATTCTGTCACCCAGCTCTGGTTCTCGCTCCATTTCCTTTATTTTGCTATGGAGCATGTGCACTGAGCCTCTTATTTTACAAACATTTTTCAGTCTCTAAAATTTTAAATTGAAGCTGGCTGTGGTGGTGCATGCCTTTAATCCTAGCACTTGGGAGGCAGAGGCAGGAGGATCTCTGTGAGTTCAAGGCCAGCTTGGTCTATATAGTGAGCTCCAGGCCAGGGACTAAAGGGAGACCCTGTCTCAAAAAAAGGCACACAAAAAAATTAAATTGATAATCGTAGCACACAGAGACAGAGGCAGGTCTCTGTGAGTTCAAGGCCAGCCTGGTCTAGTGAGTTCCAGGATAGCTGGGGATACAGGAAGACCTTGTCTCAAAAAAGACCAAAACAAATTTAAAACTGATTGATTGATTAATTAAAATTAATTAAGCGTGTGCGTGCATGTGTGCATGCACGTGCACATGCGTGCCTGCCATGCACGAGTGTGGAGGTGAGAGGACAGCTTCGGGGATCAGTTCTCTCCTTCCACCCTGTGGGTTCTGGGGATCAAACTCCCATTGCAAGGCTTGACAGCAAGTGCCTCTGCCCACTGAGCCACCTCACCAGCTGGCCCTCGCTGTAAAACTTTTGTTTGGCTCTTCTTTGCTGGGGTGAGGATGGGTACTCCAGTATCACCACGCAGTGATGTAATAGAGTTCCTGGCCCCTCCTTGGCCTTCTGTGGCAGAATCTGAGCAAGAATTTTGGGGCATCTGTTTCCAGTTTCGGTGAGGTAGAAATCTAGATTTCTCCCTTTATGTTGGAGCCATGGACACCGGTTTTCAGTATAGTGTTGCTAGGAGTAGAGGGGTCATTGGTTCAAAGTTCTCTGTCTTCTGGCGCTGGAGACCACTCAATGGTTAGGAGCACTGTCTAGTCTTTCAGAGGACCTGGATTCAGTTCCCAGCACCCACATGGCAGCTAACAATTATCTATAACACCAGATCCAGGAGAGTCAGTGCCCTTTTCTGGCCTTTGTATGCATTGCACACATGTGTGCTTATATGCTGGAAAATGGCTCATTCAGAGAAAATAAATAAATAAATAAATAAATAATAAAGTCCTGTCTCCCTAGGCTGGTTCTTTGCTGGTTCTTAGAAGGGGGTTCAGGCTTCTGTTAGAACTGTACGTGTGGTGGTGTGCTGGAAACTGAACCTAGGACCTCAGTGCATATTATATTGGGAAATTGTCACCTGCTGTTTAAGCTTTTTTTTTTAAGCTTTTAAAAGTGGACCCTGGCCAGGCGTGGTGGCACACGCCTTTAGTCCTAGCACTTGGGAGGCAGAGGCAAATGGATCTCTGTGAGTTCAAGGCCAGCCTGGTCTACATAGCGAGCTCCAGGCCAGCTAGGACTAAAGGGAGACCCTGTCTCAAAAAGACCAAAAAAAAAAAAAAAAGTGGACCCTGAATTAAAGAGGACTCTCTAGTCTCAGACTCTGGCATGTGTATTGCAAGTGTCCTCCAAATCTCCTTGTCCCAGAGAAGGCTGCTGCCAGAACTCTGTGACAGGGAGAAACAAAGCAACAGCCAAGGATATTAAAAACACCATGTCAGCTGGGCATGATGACACATGCCTTTAATCCTAGTACTCAGGAGGAGAGGCAGATGCATGTCTATAAGTTCAAGGCCATCCTGGTCTACATAGTGAGTTCCAGGCCAGCCAGGGCTACATAGGGAGACTCTGTCTCAAAAACTCAAACCCCAAAATAAAAATAAAAGAAATAAACAGCTGGAGGGAGAAACCATTTCTTTTTTTTTTGTTGTTTTTTTTGTTTTTTTTTTTTGTCTTTTCGAGACAGGGTCTCCCTATAGCCCCATTTCTAACAGACATTACTGCTGTTTGTCTCATGATGCAGAAATGCTTGCAGTGGGAATGAGAAGGGCGGAATAGGCTTTGCCTGGAAATCTCTCAACCAGGAACTCTAGCAGAATGGTTTCCACAGCTCTTCCCAGCTCATTTCTGCTGGATGTGCCTGATTAGATGGTTACTTTTTATTCTAGTTTGCTTTCTATTCCTGCCATAAAACACACTGACCAAAACAACTTGGGGAAGAAAGGGTTTATTTGGTTTATAAGCACAGTCCATTATCAAGGGAAGCCAAGCAGAATCTCAGAGCAGCAATCTGGAGCATAGACCATGGAGGAACGCTGCTTATTGGCTTGCTTCCCTGGCCTGTGCTTAGCCTGCCTCCTCCTCCTCCTCCTCCTCCTCCTCTTTCTCCTCTTTCTCCTCCTCCTCCTCCTCCTCCTCCTCTTCCTCCTCTCTTCTTCCTCCTTCTTTTTTGGTCTTTTTGAGACAGGGTCTCCCTTTACTCCCAGCTGGACTGGAACTTTCTATGTAGACCAAGCTGGCCTTGAACTCACAGAGATCTGCCTGCCTCTGCCTCCCAAGTGCTGGGATTAAAGGTGTGTGCCATCCTGGCTGGCCTCCATCTCTCAGGGATCACCTGTCTCCATGTCCTATGGCTGGGATCAAAGACACACACCACCACGCCCAGGTGCTTTCTTATATAATGTAAGACCACCTGCCCAGAGGTGGCATCATCCACAGTGGGGTGGGTCCTCCCACATCACTCAACAATCAAGAAAATTCTCCACAGACATGGCAATGGGCCGGTCAAATGGAGGCAATTCCCCAAATGAAGCTCCCTCAGCCCAGGTGTGTTAGGCTGACAGCTAAAGCTATCAGCGCACTTTTGTTTGTTCTCTCCATTGGGCCATTCCAGTTGTTTCTGCCTAATGTTGTAAGTGGCTGACATGAAGATGTTTTGATATCCATCTGTTGCTTGCTATTTGCTCTTTCACATTTGCTTCGGTACATGTTTAATAAACTCACTCATCTGAAATCCAAAGAAAGGTATCACAGAGCATCTCTATATTGAACAGTGGACCAGACAAGTGCTTCACCACTGACCTATGCCTCTTTCATATTTTACCCATGTGTTGACATTTCTGTTCTTTTGGCTTCCTCTACTCCATATGTGGGATATTTGAGGCAAAAAAGAAAACTCAGGGAACACTCCCTATGATACTTCCTAGAGCCTGAGTTTCCTAGAAGGCTACTGTGATGTTTAACCTTCACTATCAACTTGACTTGGGATCACTGGGAGACATAACTCTAGGCATCTTTGAGGACATTTTTAGGGAGGGAGCCCACCTTTTGTATGGGAAGTGATATCCTGAGGACTGGGGTCCCAGACTGGAAAAACCCAGCTAAAATTCTCACATTCTCCTTTCTCTGCATCTCCAGCTACCCCATGTGAACTAGTTCCTCCTCCAGGCCTTCCCTTCCATGACCGGCTATGTTCTTGAACTGTGATCCAGAAGAAATCCTTCCTCTCTTAAGTTACTTCTTCACAGTTATTTGATCACAGCAAGAATAAAAGTAACTGATGCAGAAAAGTGGTACAAGGAGTGGGGTCATTGCCATGCTAAACTTGGCCCTGTTGTTCATGGAGCTTTAAGAATGGTTTGTGGGAGGAATGTGAAGGACTTTATGGCTGCAAGCTAAGCAGAGCTTAACAGGCAAATCAGATGGAAATTCAGAAGAGCAGAATGGTGAGGAGGGAAGGAATGCAAAGAATGACGTCTGGCACTCATGAAGGTTCACAAGGTAACAAGAACTCTGCCAGGAATCAGGCTTGCAGTCATTTAAATTATACTCTGGCAAAGCACCTGGCTGCTTTCTCCCTGTGTTCTGATCGTTTGAGTGAAGCTGACTTAAAAAGTAATGGACTGGGGCTGGAGAGATGGCCTAGCGGTTAAGAGTGCCGACCGCTCTTGCAGAGGACCTGGGTTCAATCCCCAGCACCCACATGGCGGCTGAGAACCGTCTTTAACTCCAGTTCCAGGGGAATCTGACGCCCTCTTCTGACCTCCGTGGCATTGCACAACACAGGTGCACAAACCTACATGTAGACAGTACATTCATACACATACAAAAATAAATAAAATAAAAAAATTGTTCTTAAGCTTTAAAAAAAAGGAATAGACTAAGATGTTTGGCAGAGGAAATTTCAAGGCAGGCTAACGTTCAGGCTGTTACATGGTCATCACTCTGTATTTACTGAAGTTTATGAGACTTTGAAGCATGAATAGATGAAAAATGGGCAGTTTTGCAAGGAAAGGAACACGAAGGACAGAGAGGGCACTGAGAATGGCGGCTGAATCCACTGAAGAGGCTGGGACCTGTGCTGGGTGTCAGCTTGTCACGTCTGAGAAGAGGGGCCTAGATTGGAGGATTTCCTCTATCACACTGGCTCATGGCCATGTCTGTGAGATATTTTCTTAATTCTGAGTGATGTGGGAGGGCCCAGCCCACTGTGGGTGGTGCCACCCTTGGGCCGGAGATCCAGGGTTATGTAAGAAAGCAGGCTGAGCACAGGCCAGAGGAGCAAGCCAGTTCCTGCGTCAGGTTCCTCCTCTGCTAAGTCCCTGCCTTGCTTCCCTCAGTGATGGGCTGTCACTTGGAAGGGGAAGATGAAATAAACCCTTTCTTCCCCAAGCTGGTTTTGGTCAGAGTGTTTTATCACAGCATTAGGAAGCAACTAGGACACACCATTAAGGAAAAACCTTGCACTTTGAATGGGGATGATAAGAAAGACGCACCGAGGACAACATTCCACCCATCAAAGGCTCCAGCTTGTAAAAACACAAATTTATTTGGAAGGAGAGAACAGAAAATCATTACCACACCTGAAAATTACTGCACCTGAAACAGCCACCCAGGGAACTGTTTTCCTAAGTTCAGGGACAAAGGCACTCAGAGACTGCTACAGCTGAACTCTAAAGGGGCTAGGCTATATCTAAAGTTGATATCAGAACATGGCATTGACTGCATGGGGCTGATTTTTCAGGCATGCAAAATGTAAGAATTACCAGTGTTATGGAGGCTTATACCAAAGTTCCAGAGAGCGACTGAGGCCATTTAATATGTAGCAGGGCTGGATTCCCTGGATAGAACTTTCCAGTGGGTTGTGTATGAAACTATGATCATAAAGCTCAACTTGCAGTTGGGACCCCAGGATATCAGAGATGTGGAATGCATAGGATATTCACCAGTGAAGCTCCAGGCACTGAGTGTGACTGACTCAGCAGAGAGGTCAGACATGTCTAATGCAATAGAATTGGAGGAACAGGGCTCCCCAAGCCTGTTCAAGCACAGATGACTCCATCAGCAAGTCCCCAGGACTTGACATGGTGCTACAGTGTTGGGTGTTGGTTCTGCTGGGTTCAGACGTGCTTTGATCCTGTCTTTCCTTGTCATGCCCTCATTTCTCTATATTTGAATGGGAGTGTTTACTCTATGCCGTTGTAGATTTAAAGTATGCAACTTGTGTAATGATTTTACAGAAGTTCACAGTAAAGAGATCACCTTGTGTTTTAGAAAAGACTTTGAACTATGGGCTTTTCCCATTATTATTATTTTTCCCATTTTATGTGCACAAGTGTTGCCTGCATATGTAAGTGTACCTATGTTGTGCAGTGCCCACAGAGGTCAGAAGAGGGCCTCAGATCCCCTAGAACTGGAGTTATGGTTGGCAGTTAGCCGCCATGTGGGTATAGGAACCAAACTTGGGTTCTTAGCAAGAGCAGTCAGTGCTCTTAACCACTGAGCCATCTCTCCAGCCCCTGAACAATATTAGCTTTTGAGCAGTATTAGAACTGTTAAGATTTGGGTACTCATAGATAAACAAAATGCATTTTGCATTACAAGATGATTATGAGCCTTTCAGGGCCAAGGGTAGAATGATTCAAAAGTGATATGTTTGGAGAACCCACATGGTAGCTCACAACTATCCATGGCTTCAATTCCAGGGGATCTGATGCCCTTTTCTGGCCTTGGTGAGCACAAGTTATGTACACAAAGCACATATAGACAGACAGACAAATACTCATACACATAAAATAAAATAATATTACAAGTGATGTGTTTGGATATAAAACTGACAAGGGGTAGACTTGTGATTGTTCATTGTAATTGTCCATTTGACTGGATTTGGAGTCACCTAGGAGATACACCTTTGGGCATGCCTGTGAAGGCATTTCCAGAGAAGTTTAAGTGGAGGGAAGACCTACACTGGATATGGGCAGTACTATCCATGGTCTAGGGTCCTGAATTGGTAAAGGCCCTTGGTTCTGGAATTCCCATCATCCTGAGCTGCCCAGATGTGAGCAAGTGCCTACCATTAATCCTTCTCCTCCACAAAGAACTGTATTCTCAAATCATCAGCCAGAATCAATCCTTCCTTCCTTAACATGCAATGAGAAAAGCAGTAATTATAGCTGCCTTCCCCTCCCCACCTTTCAGTCTTCCTCTGTGTGCTTTGTATTTAATACAGGGCTTAAAAGCTGTATATTGTAGAAGAAACAGGGAAAGCACATGTATTACATATTCCTAGAGGTGGAAGTCTCTCAACTTGTTGGTATTTAGTTATACTTTGGGTTTTAACCTAATGCTCCTTTTTGTTTTTCCTGGAAAATGGTCCATCTATGGTCACTGGTTGTACATCTACTTTAGAATGGACAGCTTCAATGGATGTGATGGATAATCTTGGTTGTCAACTTTACTGAATGTGGAATTAACTGAAATGAGAGAGACTTTTTTTTCTTTGAGACAGGGTCTCCCTTTAGTCCCAGCTGGCCCGGAGCTCACTATGTAGACCAGGCTGGCCCTGAACTTACAGAGATCCCCTTGCCTCTGCCTCCTGAGTGCTGTGATTAAAGGTGTGCACCACCACACCTGGCCTAAGATGGCTCTTAGCCCCCACGTGGGTGCTGGGAATTGAACGTGGGTCCTCTGCAAGACCAGTCAGAAGAGAGACTTTCTTGATCATATTATTTGAAGCTAGACGATCCATCCTAATTAAATGCGGGTGTTGCCTTCTGCTGGCAGCCCATAGGAAAGGGCATGGCAAAGGGGAGCCTTACTTTTCATCTGCTGCCTTCTCTCTCACTGGTGACTTCATCTTGGTACTATGGGATTCCTTTGCTTAGTAGAGCCTACTTCTTTGGATTCCAATGTAGACTGAAGACTAGCAGCCCCCAAGGAATCCTTCAGACCTTCAGTGCAAGATTGGGACTGCTGAGAGATCCAGACTCATAGATTGAACAACCACAGGATTCTCCGCCTTTCTACTGTGGTGCAGCCATTGTTGGACTACTCAGACTTTATCCTGTTTTTTATCAGCCAGTCTGATAAATCCCTATGTCTACCTCTTAAAGGTTCCACCATCTTCCAGTAGTACTGAGAGCTAGGAACAAATCCTTTAACTAATGGGTCTTTAGGGATTATCTATGATCCAAACTATAACGATGTCCTTCTTCCATCAGAGAGCTTGAGTAGAGGCTAATTTGAAACCATTCCTGTGCTTCCTCTACTAATCGTCAGACATAAATTAGAGCTGGGCTAATTAACCCATTGCAGGGCAAAGATCCCAGACACCTGCCTCCCCTTGCTTAGGTTCTGATCTTATCTGTTTGACTGTGGTGGTGCTTTCTTCCACCTTAGCTTGTAAGGAGATGGGAAACGGCCAAGGTGATCACTTATCTGGGGTGACAGGAACTAAACATGAAAAATGTGCTAGGGAAAACAAAAGAACAGCGATCAGAAAAGCTTTTTCTTTCAACCTAAATCATGATGTTTTGGGCGTCGGCTAGAATTTTCCAAGTTATTTATAACTGTCTGTCCCTATTAGAGGATATATGTTTTATCTAAAATAGATAATCTTTCCTAATCATATGATAAATGTGTGTGTCCCAAATGGAAGCCCCATAGTTAGCCACCTCATTAACAGAAGTTCAGGAGCATAATGGAAATGCTACCAGCATGCTATCAGATCACCTCAGGATGCTCAGTGGATGTTAGGGCTCCTTGGACTTTCTTGGGGGAGTGACCCTTGAGGTCAGTGGGGTAATCCTTAACATCCAGGTCCTTCAGGAAGATAATCAAGGTACCTCTTATTCCTAGCATGCACTAGGGCTAATGCTGCATTTCATTGGGGTTTTCGCTGGGACCAGCAAGCATCTGTCTTTTTCTTCAGTCCTTCCTGGGGGAATCTCAGTGGAGCACTGAAGCCACAGACATAGCAGGTGTTCAACACTTATCTCCTCTTCCCTAGTAAGGCAATTCACAGAGTGAAAGAGCTGATGGGAATCTACCCCTGCTTCTCAACCCTGCTTCACATTTGTAACATCTGGAGAAGTAGTATTGGGCTGAGAAAAACTCTGCGTCTGTGTCCCTTGCTTTTCTCGAAACCCCTGTGCCTCAGCCTGTTCATAGTATCTAGTAGATGGCCAATTAAAAGTCAGTATTTGGCCTGACATCAGCCTCCTGGCTTTTCCCTGTGTTCCCTCATGCATTGTCGGTCTGCTATGAGTGAACCATATGGCTTTGCAATAAGTGAGTGAGTCAATAAAAAGCCTGCTATTTTCAAAGTAAGTGATCTTATGAATGAAACCCAGAGCAGGGACACAATTATTCCATCCAAGGAAAGAGACTAATTAAACACAAGACTGCTGCGTGCACATTTATGGGGAGAACTGGAGGCGTTTGGCTGCGGGGAGAGCCATCGCTCATTTCTAGAGAAGGAGACGTGAGGGGAAGTCTTCATCGTGTTTTTAACGATCAAAAGTGTTCTTAAAATCAATGCTTTCATTAACTGGGTGAAGAATGAGTCAGACCTAGGGGGATGTTTCAAGCAGCACAAATTAATTATGAATTGCTGCAAATGATCAGCCTTTATCCAGCTCTCTCCCATCTTTCCACAGGAAGGGCCAGAGGCCGCTCAGTTCACTCTATGTGGAGGCTGAGGTACTGACCTACTATGTAGGTCACCAAAGCTGGCCCCATGTCACCCTTTTAGGAACTGCTTGGCTGAGTTTGGCTCCTTTGGACTGGCCTTTGCAGCTCTCAGAATGAGGGTGGACATTCAGGAAGGCCAACCATCCAGGTTTGCCTGAACTGTCCCAGTTTTTATATTGAGGGTCCTGTATCCTAGGAAATCCCACTTGGAAAAGTCCTATTGCCAGAGTGGTATCTCAGAGTATAGGGCCAAATGCAACACTGTTTTTGTGTTCATTGGTACCCAGTGGGTCATTCTCCTTCTATGGATGTTTTCTCCCCTGACAGGTGGTGGTGGAACCATGGGTGGTTGATGATACCTTTGCTCACCCTTGTTCAAGGTCTGACCTGAAATCCATATGGACAAAGGTTGGCCTCAGGAGTCAGGGAGTCTGGATGTATTTTCTTATTTGAGCTTCTGTTAGCCATGGAGCCTAGCAAAGCTACCTGTTTCTCTGAGACTCAGTTTCCTTCTGAACAGTGGGGATACTAAGATATTCACAACAGCATCCGATGAAGCAATACATGAAATGCTAACTGGGGGTGGGGTCTGGTCAGAATAAATGGTTGATGTTGGTATAGCAGCTGACGGGTGAGGCTAGGGGATGGAACCACCTAGTGCTGTACAGGCTCAGGGCTTTTCTCCTAGAAGCTCTGGTTCTCCTGTGAGAATACAAGGATGTCAGGGACTTCTCTTCAATGTGGCAGAGCGACAATGGAATCGATGCCTAGAATCCAGCTCTTCGGTAGGTCTGAACCCATCACCTGCAGAGGGAAAGTGGGGAGGGCAGGAGACTATCTGGAACTTCCCCAAAGCCCACTTCAGAAACATGGTGGACTCAACCATCTTTCTTCATGGCAGGCTGTTTTCAGGGAAGGGTGGTATCTGCTGGGACAGGCAGATGACACATATGCCCAGGTATTATGGAACTATTTTCTTGTCCATGATTACATGATTGAGAAAATCAGCAGGTCTGTGGGACTGAAGGGCCTCAGAAAACAGGTGCCACACAGTTTATCTGCCCCCTCCATCCTTCACGTCCCCTTAGTAAGCCTCTGCGTGGCCATCCTGGGTGGGGCCAGTCAGGTCCCTTGTAGCCGTTTCTGCCCGTTCACTGGAGCAAGGACTATCTACCACAGCCACACTTCCAAAGGAAAAATAACTCTCCTCTCTTCAGTAGCCACCAACTGCCCATGGCTCCCCAGCTAGGGGCGGAGCGTCAGGAGTCTCTCTTCAGTCCATGCTGGAATGTTGACAGACTTGAGCTCGTGCAGTTAACCACAGCTGCTGTGAGTTCGTCATGTCTTATGTAGAGGAAGGAATTCACAGCACTCTTCATCCTCTGGCTCTGACATTTTTCCGCCCCTCTTCCCTGAGCATTAGGATGGGAGGTTGATATAAATGTCCCATTTAGGGCTGAGCATTCAACATTCATTTATTCTTAGCACTTCATGAATCTCTGTATCAACCAGCAGCCACTGCCAAAAGAAGCTCCTACATGATCACTTGGCCAAACAAGAGTAACAGGTTCTTCCTTAGGCCTATGATCTCTCCAGCCCATAGGCTTTTGATGAGGCTTACTGTACCAGGCATGAGTTCCCTCTTGTGGAACAGAACTCAAATTCAACCAGGAAGCAGTTTGTTACCCCCATGCCAATGTTACCTTCATGCCAATGTTGCACCAGCAGGCATATCTTACCTGGGAAGGTGGCGCTGTACTACACAGGGTCCACCTCTAGGTAAGTCCATTGATGACTTTTCTCCCCCGCCCCAGAAGTACCTTCCAGCCCTGTGAAAACTAGCCAACTGGGAGGAAGTTTCTGGGTCATTTCAGTTCAATTTCTCTGTCCTGCAACCGAGGTGTGTTGTGTCTTCAGCAGTAGGGTGTTACTATCTAGCTGTGGTGGGCAACCAAGAGCAAATGGCAACAGTGTGTGTTGTTTTTGGGCCTCTGGGTCCTCCTTGACCAACAATTGTAGGGTTTTACCATATGACCTAATTATATCACTCCTAGGCATATACCCAAAGACTCCATATCCTATTACAGAGATACTGTGCATCCATGTTCATTGCTGCTCTAGTCACAACAGCCAGGGATGGAATCAACCCAGATGTCCATCAACTGATGAGTGGATGCTGAAAATGTGGTGCATATACACAATGGAGTTTTATTCAGTTGTGAAGAAAAATTAAGTTATGAATTTTTCAGGAGAATGGATTGAACACAATATGCTGAGTGAGATAAACCAAACCCAGAGAGACAAATGACATGTGTTCACTCTTGTATGTGTGTTGGCTTCCTTTGTGTCATGAGGTTCCTGCCTCCCAGGTCACCAGCCTCGCAGCTCTAGGTATGTGGCAGCCATGCCTGGCCATGTCTCGACTGCTGGGGGGCCATGGGAGGGAGCAGAGGATGGTCCCCAAGATGGTGATGAATCCGGAATGGATCAAAGAAAGACCCGGGAACAGTGTCAGTGAGTAAATTCATTTAGTGCAGGGGTTTTAAGCACTTATATAGTAGTTTTGGTGGGCTGTTTCACCAGGAGGTGGGCGGGAGAGAGGGGAAGCCTCCTTGCATTCTGCAATGGCGAAGTTTTATGGCAGGGGTACCATAGCTCCCCAAGATAAGCTTATGGCTTGTGCCATTTGTCTACTGAGGACAGGTTGGACATGCCTCAGGAGAGATAAGCTTAGGAATGCTCCACCTCAAGCTACACTCCCCTGGGGAGTGGGCTGCCAGTGCCTGATGTCCTATATGAATGAGAGCAGTTCCCATCTCCTGCCAACCTTCTAGGTTATCGGGGTAAGAAGCAGCTCTCTTATACTCAGCCATAGTGGATTTTATCTGGCCCCACATATGTGGATCATAGCTTTACATTTTTCAATTTGAGTTTAATTTAGAGTGTCTGTAGAGGTCAAGAAGTTAGAAGGGGGCCATGGGAGGGAGCAGAGGACAGTCCCCAAGATGGTGATGAATCCGAAATGGATCAAAGAAAGACCCGGGAACAGCGTCAAGTTAGAAGGGGGAGGGAAAGAGGCCTTAAGTGGGGAGGGGACAGTAAAGACATGTGGTATGAAAGAGATGGAGAATACGGGGGGGGGGGGTAGAGGTTAACAGTTTAAGCAGGGATAGGGTGGAGGATGGGGCGAGGAGGGAATGAGAGGCAGCTTAACTGAAACTAAGAATATATGAAAAAGCCTCATGGAAACCCACTATTTTGTAAGCTAATTAAAAAATTATTTTTTGCCAGGCATGATGGCACATGCCTTTAATCCCAGCACTTGAGAGGCAGAGGCAGGCAGATCTCTGTAAGTTCAAGGTCAACCTGGTTTACATAATGAGTTCCAGGTCAGCTTGGACTACAGGGACATGCTGTCTTAAAAAAAGGACCAAAAAATAATTTTTAAAGATGTTTAAATGGAGGGAGCACCCTGCATGGATAAACAATCCTCTCCTGAGAAGACACGGATTGTTAAATGAAAATCTACTGTTTTAACTTTTTCAGAAACTTCCATACTTATTTCCATGGTGGCTGCCCCAGTTTACGCTCCTACTAACAGTGGGTAAGGGTTCCCCTTTCTCCATGTCCTCATGAGCATTTGTTGTCATTTGCTTTCTTTAACAGTATTTTCAGGGGGTGCTAAGGAGATAGCCTAGCGGTTAAGAGCACCAACTGCTCTTGCAGAGGATCCAGGTTCGATCCCCAGCACCCACATGGCAGCTAAGAACCGTCTGTAACTCCAATTCCAGGAGAACTCCAGTTCCAGGGGAATCCGAGACCCTCTTCTGACCTCTGCCACGGCATTGCACGACACGGGTGCACAAACCTACATGCAGACAGTACACTCATACACATACAAAAAATAAATAAAATAAAAAAAGTATTTTCAGGGCTGGAGATATGGCTCAGTGGTTAAGAGCACTGACTGCTCTTGCAGAGGACCTGGGTTTGAATCCTAGTACCCACATGGCAGCTAAGAACTGCATTTAAGCCCAGCACTTGGGGGGCAGAAACAGGCAGATCTTTGTGAGTTCAAGGCCAGCCTGGTCTACAGAGTGAGTTCCAGGACAGCTGGGGCTATAGGGAGACTTTTAAAATTTAATGTGTTAGGGGCTGGAGAGATGGCCTAGCGGTTAAGAGTGCCAACTGCTCTTGCAGAGGACCCAGGTTCGATCCCCAGCACCCACATGGAAGCTGAGAACCATCTTTAACTCCAGTTCCAGGGGTATCTGACACCGTCTTCTGACCTCTCTGGCATTGCATGGCACAGGTGCACAAACCTACATGCAGATAGTACATTCATACACATAAATAAATAAACAAACAAACAAATACATAAAATAATTAAAATAAAATAAAAAAATTAATGTGTCTGAGTGTTTTGTCTATATGTGTGCAAGTGCGCCCACGTCATGCAGTGCCTGCAGAGGCCTGGAGAGGACATCAGATTCCCTGCAACTGGAGTTATGAATAGTTGTTAGCCACCATGTGGGGTACTGGGAACTGAACCTGGGTAATTTGCAAGAGCAGCCAGAGCTCTTAACCAGTGAACCATGTCTCTAGCCCTTCATTTGTTTTCTTGTTGATAGCCAGTCTGATTGGTGAGAAATGGAATCTCAAGATAGTTTTAAGTTGCATTTCCCTAATAGCTAATTTCCCTAATATTTTTACATTTAAATTTTATTGTGTGTGCATGCACATGTCATGCTGCATATGGAGGTCGAGGACAACTTGTGGGAGTTAGTCTTCTTCTCCTACCATGTAGGAAAACTTGCCACTAAACTTAACCTGAAACTCAGGTTAAGTTTAGTAGCAAGTGCCCTTAACTATGGAGCCAGCTTCCATGCTCCTAAATACCAAAATATTTCAATTATTATTTTTAATTTATGTGTATGAACGTATTGTGGGCTTGGATGTAAGTAGGTGTACTCATGTCATGCAGTGCCATGGAGGTCAGAGAGGGTGCGGATTCCCAAAGGTTTGAGTTTCTTCCTCTGCAAAGCCCTTTCCCACCAACAATTGCATCTCCTTTCTCCAGTGTCTCCACGAGGTATATGCCCCCCCCAGCTTCCCCCCCCCCGTAAAATCTTTATACCTATCACTGTTGCCTTGGCAATTAGCTCTGAACTTATCTCACCTTATTGGCTCATGAATGACCCTCTTGAGAAGGCATGTGGATCAGAGCCTTGCATGTATGAGGTGCTCATAGAGGCCTGTATACCATCTTGGTGTGCTCTTCTTGATGAAATAAGCTCTTTTCTCCATGGTTCACTACAGGCTCCCCTGTGCTCTTGCAGAGCCAAGACCTTCAACTTCACATCAGTAAGCCTTGGGATAGCTGGGGGACTCACTAGGCTGCCCTGGGCCTCAAGGCCTCTTTTGGGCTAGATTCATTCAGGAGAACCAGATACTGTGATGACCTGAAAGTCCATGATACAGAGGTAAATAATGTAAGAGCAGAGTGGAGAACGTGGGTATCAGAGCAATGACTGTGTGCAGGTGCATTTGGGGCCACTCTTTTTTTTTTTTTTTTTTTTTGGTCTTTTCGAGACAGGGTCTCTCTGTGGCCCCTGGAACTCATTCTGTAGACCAGGCTGGCCTTTAACTCACAAAGATCTGCCTGCCTCTGCCTCCCGAGTGCTAGGATTAAAGGTGTGGGCCACCACGCCTGCAGCCTTTTCTATATCCTGGAAATGGCTGCTCAGCTTTGGTGACTCAATTTTGAACTGATATCTCCAGAGACTGTGAACCTAATTCTACATCATTAAAATCCACTTCCTGGCCTGAGCTTGGGTGTGATTCTCACCATTTTGAAACTGTATTCTGAAAATCATAATGACATGAATGGGATGCATCAAACATTAACATTAGCCAGCACATTTCTGCTTCCTGGTGGGAAATCTCTGGGCATGCACTTCATATATTGCCTATGTACACACTCAAGCATGTCTAAGTTGAACTTCTTTGGGAGGGGCAATCTGGAGTAAGGAAACACCTGCATCCTAATAAACACGTTAAGTAATTCATATTTCCTTAGTACTGATTAGGGCTTGTAACTACAGGGTCACAAAACAATGCTGGTTCAAATAGGTGTGATTTGTTAGGAAATCTAGGTAGCCCATGGTTGGGGTGGCTGAAGATGCAGGCTTAAGACTCCTTTCAGCAATGAGTCCCCAGACAACTAGAACTGGTTCATCAAGGGTCATATAGCCTCATGGTGGTCAGAAAGCTACTGGCTGAATAGACCCCTGCCTCAGCCCTGGTCTGAATTGTACATCCATCTCTGCTAGGATCTCTACCAGCAAAAGGGATGCCCAACCTCTCTCTCTATGTAATTCCTTCCGAGTCAAAGTCTGATGAATGTATCTCTCTCTATGCACCTTAGTTTTTTTTTTTTTAAAAGAAATCTTTTTTAAAATTTATTATTATTTTTGTATGTGTATGAATGTACTGTCTGCATGTAGGTTTGTGCACCCATGTTGTGCAATGCTGCGGAGGTCAGAAGAGGGTCTCAGATTTCCCTGGAACTGGAGTTCTCCTGGAATTGGAGTTACAGATGGTTCTTAGCCGCCATGTGGGTGCTGGGGATTGAACCCAGGTCCTCTGCAAGAGCAGTCGGTGCTCTTAACCGCTAGGCTATCTCTCCAGCCCCGCACCTTAGTTTTGAATCAAGATCTTGTGCAAGGAAATGTGACTATTGGACCTAAATCATAGCTTGAACTCTGGCTGCAAGGAAGTTTGAGGAAGCCAATGAGTGAGTTTTCCTGCCTCTGTGCAGAAGGGAGCTGGAATAGATGTGGATTGAGCATCTTCCCTGCTTGGATTCCCCAGCATGTCTCACATAAGTGCTCAGTGCATGATCAAACAGGTGCACGTGTATGTGTATGACATCAGAGAGCACAGGACTGGGAGTCACCTGACCTCAATTTATGACTCGTGGCTGGTTTGAGGAAGACTACATCTGTTTGGGTATTGCTGTCTTCGTTAGGCTATGGATTTTCACTCAGAGATCTTGAGAGTCCATTCCAGCTCTCTCTCTCTCTCTCTCTCTCTCTCTCTCTCTCTCTCTCTCTCTCTGTTAATAACCCTCGACTCTCTGAATTTCCCCATGATAATAGATACAGAGAAGGAATTCAATAGAGTTTGTAGAAGCTCTTGTTTCTGATGTTGTGATGTCTGTCAATTTCCCTAAAAGTATTCAAAGAGAGGGGCTGGAGAGATGGCTCAGTGGTTAAGAATGCTGACTGCTCTTGTAGAGGACCCAGGTTCAATTCCCAGCACCCACATGGTGGCTAAGAACCATCTTTAAGCCAGGTGAGGTGGTGCACGCCTTTAATCCTAGACTCAGGAGGCAGAGGCAGGCAGATCTCTGTGAGCTCAAAAGCAGCCTGGTCTACAGAGTGTGTTCCAGGCCAGCTGGAGCTATGGAGAGACTCTGTCTCAAAAAGACAAAAAAAAAGTATTCAAAGAGACGAATGCTCTGGAGGTTATGTGTAGACCACTGTGTGTCTTTACCCAAGAGGAAGTTTAATAAACTCATTAGAAAATCCAGGGAATTCCCTTCTGCCACTTGTGAAACAATTCTGGTTTGAGGACTCAGAATCTCTTGTGCCTTTAAGCTGGATAAAATATGTAAAAAAAAAAACAAAAAAAAAAAACCCTAAGAGGCCTGGTGTAACACGTGCCCTGAATGATCTCATGATAGGAATTCAATTTCATTTCTAGTTATTTAGGTTAGAGATAGGATTATATCTCTCAGACAGAGAAAGTCATTAATCAAGAAAGGCACCTCTTAATCCTCCCAATTTTAATGAGACATTGTAAAACTGGTAAAAAGTGCTGGTGAGTGGCGGGCACAAGCTGGGGGTGATTAGCAGATTTTTGTGACAGGTTTGCTGTGGTACTGTGAACCCAGTTATGCACCAGCCTAAGTCAGGGGACAGAGTCAATGAAGATGGCTCTATGGTCACCTCACCCTCAATGTGTAAGTATTTAACTTTTAGGATCTAGGATTTGGACAATGGCATATGAGACAGGTTGTTTGAGATCAGCCCAGAATGTCCAAAATATCTGAGATGTTCCAGAAACAGAGATGTCCACTATCTGTGTATGCACCTCTCCTTCACTGGGACCTGGAGTTAGATCAAGGGAACCAGGAGTCTCCCACTTCTGTCTTTCCCATCTCCATCCTGCCTTGCCCCCCCCTCCATCCCTGTGCCAGGGTCTGCCCTAGACACTTAGGAGACAGAACAATATAGTCCAATTCTATCTTCAAGGCGCCCAAGTATGGGAGTGAAGGCTGCGTCCTACCAGCCTGTTATGGTGTCGCAGGCAGGCTCAAGACAAGCTTCAGGACAAGTGTTTGTTTTATTCCCACATCTGAGAATTGGCTGAAGTTGACTGATCTAGACAGGTACAATTGGGGTGGCATGGCGGGGGCAAGTCTTCCCTTAAGACCAGCAGGCCAGCCAGCCATTTCCTTTTCATGGTGATGGTGAGATTCACCAGCACCCCAGAAATGGAGCACATGTCTTAGGATCTGTTTGAGTGCCTTTTCCGAGGGTAGATGTGAACAAATGTCTGATCATCCCAGCCAGGGAACCAACAACTGACCAGAGTAGATTCTACTAGAGTCTATCTTGGTGAGCCAATGATTAATTGGGGTTACTGTAGGAGAGTGGCTGAGGGGTTACTTACAGGAGCACGGACACCTCAAAGGCAGCTCTATCACTGAAAGTCCCCTCTAGTCTGAGTACACCGCATGAAAGCTCTGACCCTGGAGCTCTCTTCCTGACTCGTAGAGAGCTGGACGGGCTGGAGAGTCTCAGGCAGCTAGGATGCGCAGGGAGTCTTCACCAGCAGTGGTGATCTGCTTCCATAACCTTGAAGAGGGGCCCTGTGGCTCTCAGGAACTTCCCGAGACTTTTGAGTTGTTTGCTTCCAGAGTCTTCCTTCCCCTTCCTGCAGGGCTTGCTCCCACATGCTGCTGCTTTGCCCCATTGTATTGGCCAAAGTACATGGATGTGACTCAGCTCAAGAATCAAACGGTGGTAAACAGGATAGGAGGAATTTCAAAGTGGTCACCTGACAAACGGTGTTTGCTGGTACAGGGATAAGTTCAAGACTGGTAAAGAATTGGGGCAATTGCACGGTTAATCATGCACGTTAGCCAGTGAAAGCAAGAGAGCATTTGAATGGGAATGCTTTTAGTTGCAAGTGACAGAAGCACTTCTCAAGCTTAAGCTTAGGCAGACACAGCTCACAGAGCTGGCAAGTGGCACTGTCTATGTGTGGCTGGATCCAGGGGCTCAGCTGAGGTTGTTAGGGCTGAGTCTGTCTTCCTTTCTCCAGCCCCAGCATTCTGGTGTGTTACTGTCATGCTGCAGATGACAGGTAGGTAAGATGGCTTCATCAGATCTGAGCTCCTCTAGGCTTTACTGTTACCACGGGAACTCAACTGGTAAGCATATACCAAAGTCTTTGATTGATCGCAGGATAGCCATGTGACCTTCTCAGATTCAATGTTGCTAAGAGGAGACATAGAGTGTTCTGATTGGTTGTTCTGTGTCCCACGTCCATCCCTGTGGTAAAGGGGAAGAAGGACTCAAAATAAACGAGCTAGGCAGAAGTTGGGAAAGGCAGTTTTCCCAAAGGAATAGCAGAGTGATTTTATCAGCTGGCAGAGGGCGGGGTGCCAGGTGTGAATAGTACCAGGTGCTCCCGGCTGTCCAGGGTGGAGTGTTTTGAAAAGGGAGCTATGAAATGAGCCTTTTCTTTGCCTGCCTACAGGAGGCTCATCCATTATGGCCTCACCCAGTCTGCAGTGCTGTTTCAAGACTGCACAATGGCCAGGGGTGAGTTAGGGGCAGGGGATCTGGCATGAAAAAGTGAAAAAGACAGGTCAGGACCTACTGCTCCTCATATGGGTGCTGACAATGTGCTATGCCAGCTTGGACCAGAAACCAAGTGGGACCTGGAAGATCTTTAAGCCCCTGCCAGCTGTTGTGCTTGTGACCGCCTCTGGCCGCAGCCATAGATGAGCTGGGACATTTTAGGAGCGACTTTCCCACCCCAACCCTGTGAATCCCAGTCAGGAGAGGCCACAACACGTTGAGTGTGCCAGGATTCCTTGCCCTGACCCTCTGTCCACTGGCCTGTCCCTTACATGATCTATCTTTCTTTTATTCTTTTCTTTAAGGTATGGGAAGCCTGGCCCTTTAATGAGCACAGCTGCTGTTCAGGATGGATGGAGGGCAGCCATGGCCGATCTACCCAGGAGCACCTTGGCTGGACACAGCGCCCAAACACCTCTGGTCATGGGTGGGGCAGGAGGAGGCTTCAGCCTTCAGAGTGGGCATGTGTTTGAGGATTGGGGGCAGGATAAGGATACAGGCACACAGAAAATGAAGATGAACGAGGTACACAGAAAAGGAGGCCTGTGTGCAGAAGTCAGAAACAGCTTATGATGGAGGTCGAGGTGTGGGTCTGGGCTGGCTGGCAGGCAAGAGCGAAAGAGCATAGTGACAGCATTTTAGTGTCTTTGTCTAAGGGAAGGAAACAAGTGTTCAGAAAAAGCAAAGTTCTAGAGGGCCGTTATCACAGGAACAGAAGAGCCTTAAGGTTGGGGCTGGCGCCCCCGGTGCTGGCGCCGTGCTGGTCTTGGGTTTGTTTGCTTTCTTTCATCCTCCCTTGCTGCCTTCTGTTCTCTTCCTCTACCTTCTCTGCCTTCCTCTCTGCTTCTCATTCTCCCTTTCCCATCTTCGGCCTTTGATGTTTCCCTTTCCATCCATTCCCTCCCTCCCTCCCTCCCTCCCTCCCTTCCTCCCTTCCTCCCTTCCTCCCTTCCTCCCTCTCCCCTTCTTCCTTCTTTAGATGAGAATGTAGGAGGGGTAGACTTTCCTGGGGAAAGGTTGCCTTTGAGGCCCCACAGGACATTGGAGAAGACGGATCTTCTGCCCATGGACCTGGCTCCGGAGAGGCAGCCAGGCAAGTGAGTGACTCAGCATTTGTGAGTCACTGGCTGATAGAACTCAGGTGATGTCCTGGGTTGTAGAATCTCCAGAGAGAAGGTTGGGTTGAGCACTTACCAACGTTGGACCAACGAAGAGCTTGGGGAGGATGAGAAATCAGCAAGGGGTGGGAGAAGATGAGCTGGTGAGGATGATCTGGTGAGGATGGTGATGGTGAGGATGAGCTGGTGTGTGAGCTGGTGAGGATGAGCTGGTGAGGATGGTGATGGTGAGGATGGTGATGGTGATGACGAGCTGGTGAGGATGAGCAGTGAGGATGAGCTGGTGTGGATGAGCTAGTGAGGATGGTGATGGTGAGGATGAGTTGGTGAGGATGGTGATGATGAGGATGAGCTGGTGAGGATGAGCTGGTGTGTGAGCTGGTGAGGATGAGCTGGTGTGTGAGCTGGTGAGGATGAGCTGGTGTGGATGAGCTGGTGTGTGAGCTGGTGAGGATGAGCTCGTGTGTGAGCTGGTGAGGATGAGCTGGTGTGGATGAGCTGGTGAGGATGGTGAGGATGAGCTGGTGAGGATGAGCTGGTGTGGATGAGCTGGTGAGGATGAGCTGGTGAGGATGGTGATGGTCAGGATGAGCTGGTGAGGATGACCTGGTGTGTGAGCTGGTGAGGATGAGCTGGTGAGGATGGTGAGGATGAGCTGGTGAGGATGATCTGGTGTGTGAGCTGGTGAGGATGAGCTGGTGAGGATGGTGATGGTGAGGATGGTGACGGTGATGACGAGCTGGTGAGGATGAGCAGTGAGGATGAGCTAGTGAGGATGGTGATGGTGAGGATGAGCTGGTGAGGATGGTGATGGTGAGGATGAGCTGGTGAGGATGAGCTGGTGTGTGAGCTGGTGAGGATGAGATGATGAGGATGAGCTGGTGTGGATGGTGATGGTGAGGGTGAGCTGGTGAGGATGAGCTGGTGAGGATGGTGAGGATGAGCTGGTGAGGATGAGCTGGTGAGGATGGTGATGGTGAGGATGGTGACGGTGATGA
>VZQC01007107.1:373927-449526 GCA_009823505.1 Rhizomys pruinosus
GATGGTGGGGTGATGGGATGGTGGTGAGGTGATGGTGTGGTGATGGTGGGATGGTGGTAGGGTGGTGGGGATGATGGTGGGGTGATGGTGGGGTGATGGTGGTGATGATGGTGGGGTGATGATGGGGTGAGGCTGTGGTGATGGTGGGGTGAGGCTGTGGTGATGGTGGGGTGATGGTGGGAAGGTGGTGGGGTGAGGGGTGATGGTGGGGTGATGGTGGGGTGGATAGTAGGGTGGTGGTGGGGCTGATGGTGAGGTGATGGTGTTTTGGTGGTGGGGTGATGATGGGGGTTATGGTGGAGGTGATGGTGGGGTGCTGGTGCATGGTGGTGGGGATGATGGTGGGGTGATGGTGGGTGGTGGTGGGGTGGTGGTTTGGTAATGGTGAGATGATGGTGAGTTCATGGTGTTGTGGTGGTGGGGTGACGATGGGGGTGATGGTGGGGTGGTGGTATTATTGATCCAGGTCTGGAGGACTTAGGAATATAAGAGAAAGTAAGATGGAGCAGTCGGGGACAGTTGATTCAAAGACGTTTGAGTGTGAAACGAAGGAAGCAAGGGAAGTAGCTGGATAGTGAGGTGGGTGAAGAGGGAGTTAATCTTTTTCTTTTGTCTTCTGAGATGTAAAAATCACAAAATTTCATGGGCAGTATTTTCAGTTACAGTCTCTTCCTGAGATACAGGAATGGCCATAGTGGAGTTGTCTCATTTGTGAGTTCTTCAGAAATTTCAAGGAAAGACTAACATGGGAGGAAACTGTGGAGACCAGAGTGGGCCATGTGCTAGTTCCAGCCCAGCCCAGCCCAGCCCAGCCCAGCCCAGCCCACATCACCAGGCTGAGCAAGAGGAGCAGGGTGGTGTGGCCATGGAACCTTCCACTCCCGGCTCCAGAGCTCTGGGCCTCTGTTTTTAGGCTCACGCTGCCCAGATTGGCTCTGTGGAATTGGTGGCTGTCCTGACATCCCTGTGTGCAGCAGCTGGCTTGGTGTGACTCAGCATGCTGGTCATATCGTCCCACTGGTGTGGGGGTGCTACCATCACTGGCCTTGGGATCCACATGGGCCTGATTGAAAGGGGGCAGAAGGCAGGCGGTGTAGAGCCTGGGGAATATTCCACAGGGAGCAAGGTTATAAAAACAAGGAAGGGGACGCATACCCAGGCTCTTGAATGGAATCCCTAAAGAGAAGCTAGTTTTCCTTTCCAGTCTCTGAAAATAGTTGAAGTAGGGGAGGGAGGCGAGGAGGGAAAAGCAGCCTGTGGTAGTGCATGGCCCATTATTCCAGCACTTGTGAGATGGAGACGGAGGGATCAGTTCAAGGTCATCCTCAGATACATAGGGAGTTCAAGGCTAGCTTGGGCCACCTGAAACCCTTTCTAGCCCCAGCCCCAGCCCCAGCTGAGGAACTATTAGCAGTTTACAGCTGCTGGGAGAGGGAGATTCCCTTTTCTTTAATGGCATGATGCAGGTTGGTTTGTCAGGCTCCCGGGGATAGACCCACACCCAAGAGCTTTTTGGGAACACAACTTAGACTCAATGAACCTAAAAAAAACAGAGGGCATAAGGGAGAGCGGTGAGGTAGATGGTAGGGCTGGACCTGAGAGGACATGAGGAAGGAAGCTTGAATATGGTCAAAATACATTGTATGAAATTCTCAAAGAATCAATAAAATAATTAAGAATAAAAAACCGAATAATGCAAAAATGACCAATTTAAGAGGTGTGTGTGTGTGTGTGTGTGTGTGTGTGTGTGTGCCCTTGCTGCAGTAAAATGAGAGGGCTACCTCTTCCATTTATGGGAAGAAAGGTTCCATCTGGTGAGGGAAGACAGGTGACATTCCTGATATATGACCAGGAAGTCACTGGAACCTTTCAAGGCCTCACATGAACCCTATAATCCCACATTGAACCTGCTCCCTCTGTTGCCCCTTCTTAGAGCCCCTGGCTAAAAGAAATTGGTATCGAGCCAGACACTCAGCCACATCCCCACTCTGGGGTTTCTGGGCTGCAGACTCTCATTAAATTGACTGTGAAGGTTTTTCTGTTTGGGCCAGGAGCAATGGCGCAGGGGATGTGGTGGGACTTGGGAGCTGTCGTTTTCAGCCCCGAGTGCCTGGAGACGCGATAATTCAATCAGGGGCTGTGCTGTGACCTCCTCCTCCCTCTAGTCTGGGCCAGGTCCAGCCACATGGTCCTCAGCCCAGCAGCCAGACAGATTTTCAAAATGGAACAATTAAATATAAAACGAGCTGTCTGAACCGATTTTTCCCCTTCATCCCCAGCCAGCCCTGTGAACAGTCTTCCTAGCATCATCTTCATTAGCAGCCAAGACAGTCTCGACAGGACTCGAACAGCTGGCTCCAAATTGTGCGCTCTGTGTCCTGAAGCGCAGGCTCCTGTTCTGCCTGCCGCCTGCCTGTGCTTTCTCTACACCCCTCTTCTGACTTCTTGCTCCAAAGTCAAAAGCTCTGGGCATGCCTTCTGATGTCAAGGACCAGGCAGCCACATCTGGTCACACAACTGCCCAGGGCTCAGCCTGATGTGAATGGAGGAGTTGTGCAGGCAGCGAGTATTCGGGGAATCTTTGGCCAGAGAGAAGGGCCTGCCCGTGTGACTCCTCCAGGCCTAGCTGTTGGTGGTGACTGTGAAGGGAGGGAGGGAAGGAGGTCTCCCTGGACGAGCCAGAAGAGCTCCATTTGTCACTTGCTCCTCCTTGCCCCATAGCTGCATGCTGGCCTCATGACCCCTCATGCAGGCACAGGCTGGGAGGCAGCTCAGGAACAAGAACAGGCCGGGGAGTGTGTGTGTGTGGGGGGGGGGGGGTTCACTGGAGCTTCTTAGAACCACCAAGTGTTGGTATTCAAGATGGTGAAATTGAGGCTGAGGTGTTGAAGGAGAGCTCAAAAGTACACTTCCTTGGGACCAGGCATCGTCTTCTATCTGCTCTATCAGCCTCTGGACACAGAGCTCTTGGGCTCAAGCACAGTTCCTGGCATCTACTTATTGCTTAATAACTGTTGGTCGGGGCTGGAGAGATGGCCTAGCGGTTAAGAGCACCGACTGCTCTTACAGAGGACCCGGGTTCGATCCCCAGCACCCACATGGCGGCCGAGAACCGTCTGAAACTCCAATTCCAGGAGAACTCCAGCTCCAGGGGAATCCGAGACCCTCTTCTGACCTCCGCGGCGTTGCACGACACGGGTGCACAGACTTGCATGCAGGCAGTACATTCATACACATACAGAAATAAATAAAATTATTAAAAAAAAAATTTTAAAAAAAATAACTGTTGGTCGCCTGGCATGGTGGCACACACCTTTAATCCTAGCACTTGGGAGGCAGAGGCAGGCAGATCTCTGTGAGATCAAGACCAGCCTGGTCTATAGAGTGAGTTCCAGGCCAGCTGGGACTACGGGGAGACCCTGTCTCAAAAAGACAAAAAAACAACAAAAAACAAAAACAAAAAACGAAAACAAAACAAAAAACTGTTGGTCAACTGAACTAGTGGGAACATGCAGGCAGGAAGAAATATGAGACTCTCAGTGCCTCCGACTCAGGATAGTGCTAGCTTATTCTCCATATCCCCAGGGCCCGGAATAGGCCTGACACATAGGAGCTTCTCAGTACAGGCTCTTAAATAATTCATCACAGCTGGAAGCAAGATGACGTCAAACAAAGAGTCCACACTCCTGTGTTCCATAGTCATTTTGGGAATTTGAGCAACCCATTTTCTAGGACTTTGGCTGTAGGTAAAGAAGGTTCTGGGGTGAAGAATGTGCACTGGCCACTGGCTTGGGTATAAGGAAGCTCAGGCTCCCCATTTTCTATTGTGGGCCAAGTTCCTTAATCTTCTCTGGGCTTTGCTTTCCCCTTGGGCTAAGTGGGTCTCCAGATCCCTACCAGATCCAACATCTTTTTTTTTTTTTTTTGGCTTTTTGAGGCGGGGTCTCCCTTTTGCCCCAGCTGGCCTGGAACTCAGTATATAGATGGGGCTGGCCTTGAACTCACAGAGATCTGCCTGCCTCTGCCTCCCAGGTGCTAGGATCAGGCCTGGCTATCCAACATCTTGAGAATGAAGCTTGGAGACCCAGAGCACACAGGTCCAGGGTGCGAGTCTCTGATCCAAGAATCCTGGGAAGGTGGAGAGTTTTCTTCCCAAGCTAGAGAGCAGATTGAGAAGCAGCCTGGATTTCAGAGACAAGAATGAGAAGAAAATAAAGAAGTGGGCATTGTATTCTGGAATAGTAGCCTAAGGAAGGAATGTCGTTGAATGGGGACGAGGCTCAATCATCAACTGCACCTCAGATGACTCCAGCTCCACCTGGGACATGTTGCTGACCTTGGGTCACCAAGTGCCATTTCAAGTGCTGCTGCTATGGCAGAGGCATGTTTTGGGAGAGGGGCTAAACCTTAGAGGACATTCATAGATGTTTTAATGTTCTTTGTGACCCTGGGAAGGACTTTGATTCTATGTGACTCCAGGGTTAACCTCAAACTGCTCTGCAAAGGCTAGGCGGGAGCAGGGAATCATGGCGGCGACCTAAAACATGTTCCTGGAATTGCTAAGTAACCCAGATGACCTGCCATTTGTGTACTGAATCCATTAAAAAGAGACTAAGCATGACTCTCCCCAGAGAAGCCCACACCATGCTTGGGTACGTTCATTCTTTCCCTGAGCATGTCTCTCTCTCTCTTTCTCTCTCTCTCTCTAATCAACACTTGTGCTTCAGATCTAGGTTAAAAATGCCATTCAGCAAATCTCCAACTCTGCTTCATATTGGCTCTCCCTGAAATTCTTTTCTTTGTCCAAGCCAAGAGTCCCTGTGCCTCCATCTACGTTGCACTAGAAGAGGAAGAGGAAACCTGATTCTTGGCCTTTGACTTTTAAGAACAGGCATGAATAATTTTCTTGGGTTACTTGACCAATGGGATTTTGAAAAGCCAGTTGTTTCATTTTGTAAATAATCTTTTCCTCATTCTGGTGCTTTGGAGTTATCCGCTGCCCCATTGTAGTATTGCTTATTTTAGAGGACTTTTCTTCCACTGAGTGCACTCTCAGTGGAAGGAGATTGCCAAGCTGATCTAGTTCTTCGACTCCTGTTCTGACAAATGTTTCTTCCGTCAAGTCTTCGACTTCACTTGCAGGCTTGCCGTCTTCTGGTCTGTGTGGTGTGGGCCCGTTTCTCCTTAGCACACTTCTCGCTCTTGTTCCAGCCATGTTGTGATGCCCAGCAGCTGCTCGTGCTCGGGGGTCTGTCCTTCCAGCCCATCCAAATCTGCTGCAGTTGCTCGTACTTTGCTCTGATCCGGTCCTGGATTTGTTGGAGTTGAGCATATGTAGTAGTCTCAGCCAATGAGTACTCATAGGACTGTTTCTATGTACATATGTTATGTTTTGGGTGTAGTTGGATTATGTCCCTCCAAGGATTGTGTATCAGAAGCTTAGTCCCAATTTAGTGCTGTTAAGATATGTGGGAATCTTAAGATTTGGGACCCAGAGGAGGTTATTAAGTCATTGAGGGCCCTGCTCTTGGAAGAAGTCATAAGACTCGTAGTGAGGCAGTGGCTAGTTCTCCTGAGACCTTCTGTCATGATGCCCCATGCCAATATGTGATATAGCCTGGGAGGAACTTGCCAGAGTTGGGACCATGCTATTTGGGTTTTTAGTGCCCACAAGCTGTAAGCTAAATAAACCTCTTTTCTTTGCAAGAAATCCAGCTTTAGGTATTTTTCTGTAGTAAAAGAAAGGGGCAGGTACACACCTTCAGTTCAACGAGTGTTTTTTTTTGTTTTGTTTTGTCTTTTTGAGACAGGGCCTCTCTGTAGCCCCGGATGACCTGGAACTTGCTATGTAGAGCAGGCTGACCTCTGTCTCACAGAACTGGTATAACTCTTAATGATTTTTTAACATTTATTTACTGAAAACTTGATGATTTTCACATGTCATCTGGATTATGCCCAGATATCCTTCTTCCATGTTATCCCACATTGGGACACACACTTTACCAGCACCAGTGCAGGCCTGCATGAGAATCCTTCAACTGGTATAGTTTACCCTCCCATAGAGCTGGACAGAGAGCATGTCTCCTGTGTTCCACACTGTTGGGAGTATTGCCTGGGTTTCTGTGGGAGGCAGCATCAGGGAATAGCTAAGGAGATAGGCTCTAGGTTTGGATCATTCCTCTGTTGCTACACAAAAAGTTGTGTGGGTAGGGCCAGGCAGGGAGACATTTGAACTGCCTGTCATGATTCATGCTTTAATTATTGAGGCACTGAGAGGGGAGTTGGATTGGCAGAGACACTTGGGAGGCAGAAGCAGGAGGATCTTCTAAAGCAAGGAAGGCCACCTTGCTTTATATAGCAAATTTCAGGCCAGCCAGGGGTATATAATGACACCCTGCCTCAAACCAAACCAAACATAAGAACCAACCAACCCACCAGACAGACAACCCACTAACCAGCCAACCAACCAACCAACCAACCCACCCACCAGCCAACCCACTAACCAGCCAACCAACCAATCAACAAACCAACCAACCAACCAACCAACCCACAACCAACCAACCAACCCACCAAACAGCCAACCCACCAAAAAGCCAACCCACCAACCCACCAGACTGGAAACCTTGTCTGAGCACTTACTTACAGGAAGAAGAATGAGGGGTGATCCAGGAATGGTCCTGTTCAATGTTCACCCTTGGCTCTGTCAGACTTGTGGTGTGGGATGTTATACTAAGCCACGCTTGCTGGGGGGACCCTGAGGATGATCATCCTTGTTCAGCGAGTAAAAGGTGAGGACCAATAACTGTGAGAACTTGACTGCTGCTGGAGGTATAACAAGTGCCTCCTCCTCTCCAACGCCACAGTAACTGGCTCTGTGGTCTGATCCTAGGGCTACTGGAGACTACCATCCTAACTGATGCGTATCCTTGGAGCCTTGTGCTGATATGGTTTCTGCAGCTTTTGCAGCTGCTTACCTTGTTCCTCAGTATGCCATGGCTCCAGACAGCCCTGGGGTTGTGGCAGGTCTTCATAGTGGCTTCTCTGGGGGGTCTGCCACCTGTCAGGCTGCTGTGGGACTTCATCCAGAGCCCAGGGACCTTTCCTTTTCCATTCTTCCCAGGCTCAGAGAAGCACCTATCCCAACAGATCACCTATTGCAAGTGCCTTCTGCACTCAAAGTCACATCCAAAATGACCAGCATCCACTCAAAGGGCTGACACATCCCCAGCATCCAGAAGAGTCTGTCTGCAAGCTGCCTGGGTGCATCGGCTTCCCTTGGTCTGTGGGGCACTCATCCCTGACTCCCTTGGAGGGGAATATATGTTACGTTTTCCATTGCTATGACAAAAATACTCAACCAAAAGCAATGTAAGGAAGCTTCGAAGGGTTTATTTTAGACTACAGTTTGTAGGTACAGTGCATTATGGCCAGGAAGTCATGGTGGCAGGTATAGGAAGCTGGTCACCTTGCATCCTCAGTCAGGAAGCAGAGCGATGAATGCTCAGCTCATTTTCTCCTTTTCATTCAGTCTGGGGCCCAGGGAATGGTGCCGCCCACATGCAGGTGGATCTTCCCTGCCCCATTAAACCTTTCTGGAATCAAGTCATAGACAAACTCAGAGATTGTGTTTCCATGGTGATTCTAAATCCTGTTTAAGTGACAAGAGCAACCATCCCAGAGAGACGGGATGGTATCCAGAGGTACATGAAACATATGCTTCAGGAATCACAAGCATTGTCACCCAATGTCAGCCCCCGGGGCACAAGGTAGGAGTTTTGTAAGTGTATTGCTTGAAAATAGCCTAGCCTTTAATCTCCTTTGACCACAGAAAGGGGAGACTTTGGTATCTTCTATTTGGAGGCACAGAATGCCTGAGAGAGGCTGAAGTGGGATTTAATTCAATTTACACTGCCTGAAACTGCCTCTGAGGGGGCAGGTTGGTTAAAAGGCTTATAATTAATATTGTATTGTCATCCCAGGTTTCCAAAGCAGGAGACTGTTAACCTCTCTCCTCTCAGAGACCCCTAGACTCCACTGAGCAATCACAGTCACCACAGTGCAACTCTAAAAGAACAGCATGCAATGATTCGCTGGGCACAGGCCCAACAGCTTGGAGTTGGTCCTTCCTAAGTCGTTTAATGGTTAATTACATGCTGTGTAATGTAAAAAATGCAGCAAGGCCACATTAAGAATAAATCCGATTGTTTGCAAAGCATGAGATAGAAATTCAGGTCTGGCGTTCTTCCATTTTTAGGGACTGGGTATTGCAGCTTTGGTGTGGGAGAGCCCCGGAAATAGAACTGCTGTTTTTATAACAACCCTTTTACCCTTAAATGCCTACTTTCTCCCTGTAAGTGCAGCAAAGTATGGAAATATTGCTGTGCTCTTCGGTGCAATTTTCTGACTGTGATTTTTTTTTTCTTCTGTTAAAAGCCCCAAGAGAGAGTACATTTCTCTACCTACTTATTTGCCACTGTCAAAAGATAACAAAATTCATGAAAGATTCTGCTGTCAATCCCCAACAAATAAGCAATTATTTCAGGCTGGTGCTTTAAGCAAACATGCTTTCCATGGCTGACACTTGCCTTTCTTCTGAGTGGAAGTGGGGCCTGGGGTGCTGTTGCTTCCAGATGTTTTGGTTCTCATCTTTAAGATGGCAGAGAAACAGCTGTTCCAAAGCATTCGGGTAACTTTCCTCTAGCTGTGTGGCCAATTCAGTGCTGGCTGTGGTGCCTTTCAGTTGCTTACTAGGTGAGAGGGGAGTGCAAAGTAACTTCCCTCACAGCCTCATGAAGCCCATCATGCCAGGATGCTCCATGGGATGCAGGGCAGTAAGTACTGGGAAGGCTTGAAGGGGAAGGGAAAATAGATGATCTTGCTCCATCATAATCCAGGGAAGACACATAAAAGGATGTGAGCATAATGTTCTTGAAAGATACACAATTGAGTGCCTGTCACAAGTAATTGATGACTGAGATCCTGAAGAACCTGGCCATCATTAAAAATTCCATATAGATGAACACACGTCACAGCCTCCTGACACCTCACCAGTTTCCTCTTTGCAGGAATCTTTGTGGGATCAAATTAGAAGTACGATTTCCTGAAAGGCAATATTTCTGCTCTGGACTCCTGGGAGTCTCGGTTTGGCTTTCATCTTGATATTGAACTTGAATTTTATGATAAGTGTGTATAGCCCTGGGTCCCCCTTGATAAAAACGATGACACCTACAATGAACGCTCGTTTTGGTGGAAGGGTGAGGAGTAGGCTCCCCTGATTGCTTGAACTCTAGAATTAATTAACTCAATGTCTCTCCGGCATTTGTGGAATTCTCCCTAAAGTCCCCCAGCTTGCTCTGCAGTCTTGCCTGAGTGAAGAGCTGCCATGGTGCATGGATTTGAATTCCTGGAGGAGGGTGGATGCTTGCGGCTCCCCAAGGATTAGAGAGTGAGACCAGCATGTGGAAGCTGTGGGGATGCTAATTGCCAGGAGAGTCTTCTCCCACTGACAGCTCCCAGAGAACAGGAATGCAGGTCCCCTGGGGACCTGCGGAGGTGTTTCCTTAGTAGTGGGGGAAACTGTGGGTGGAGCTGGAAGGGCTCTTGGGAGGCTTCCTTAGTAGCTGGTTATCAGTGAGATTGACGATCTGATCACTTCCCCTCATCCAACTCTGCTCGCCCTCCATGCTGGAGATGGAAACACCAGGGAATGAATGTTCTTGTGCATATGGCCTTCGACAGTGACTGGTGGGTGTGCAGACCCCAGCTCCCTCTCCTTGGGTGGGCAGATGCTTTGGTTTCTGCTGAGAGATTTCTCAAGGGGATCATTTCTTGCCTATAGTATTTACTGGCTTGACATAGCCTATTAGGTGAAGTTTCATTAGGTTTAGGGGTGACTTCTCTTCTCTTCCTCATACCCCCAGTTCCCCATTTATCTCAACCTCCCAAATAAACTACACATCCTTATCTCAGGGCCTGTTTCTAGGGGATCCCCAACAAAGATGAGGGCTTTCTTGTCTGAGCAGCACCTGTCCTGAGATGGCACCCATTTAAATGAGGACTGCTGAACACCTTCCACAGCTCCAGGGTACCATATTGCGAGGGGCTTCTGCAGCTTTGGTGAGAACAGAAACAACTCTGATGATCTCCCGCTTGCCGTCCCCATACCCGTCGTCTGCTCAGCAGGGTCCCCGCTGGCGCCCCATCTGCTTGCTCCTTCCTTCCTCTGCAGGCATGGCTGTGCTGAGAACGGCGATGCACTGGCTTGGCTTGTCACGTCCGTCTACCTCCAGCTGCTCCCCGGTACTTCAGAGCTGAGGGACCCATATTTGCTACCCTAATCCTTCCAAGTGCCTTTGGGCAACCCCAGGACATTACCAAGAACAGCCTTCTACCCACTCAGGCTTCCTGCTCTCCACTCCTGAGATACCTGGCAAGACCAGGGGCACCATTCAGAATACTGAGTTTTATTGTACATTAGGAGAAGAGCCCTTAGGGGGCTGAGCTAAAGGTGTCTTGCCTCACCCAAATGTGAATGTCCAGGGATATTATATGTTTCCCCTCTTACCTTAAAAGTCCAGAATCCTGGTTAGCTGACAAGACTAGAAAACAAGGAATCTAAACGAGTTGTGCTGAGACAAACAGCTCTTCCTTCTGCATTAGAAGTGGAGAAGCCCTGTCTTGGATGGCAAGGAGGGGAGGCAGAAACAGGTAACTCCTCTGTAATGCCCTGCTGAGCTCTGGTTGCCAATTAGCTGTCTGGGTGCACCACCAGGCCCAGTCTGTGGGTCTCACAGATATAGAAACGCACTCAACCTAGAACCTGGGAACTAACAGAAGTTCAGCTGGGCATGGTGGTGCACACCTTTAATCCTAGCGCTTGGGAGGCAGAGGCAGGCAGATCTTTGTGAATTCAAGGCCAGCCTGGTCTACAGCGTGAGTTCCAGGACAGCTGGGGCTACAGGGAGACCCTGTCTCAAAAAGACAAAAAAATAAATAAAAAGAAAAAGAAGAGTTTATGACAGGGCTGGGAGATGGCCCAGGGTGAGAGTGCTTGCTGTGCTAACATGAGGACATGAGTTCAGATCCCCATCACACATGTAAAGAGCCTTGCCATGCTTGTCTGGGCTTGCTCATCTACATGTACATGTGTACACATAGACACACAGATACATACACACAGAGGGAGGGGGAGAAAGAGAGGAATAGACACAGGGCGAGATAGATTGAGAGAGAGAGAGAGAGAGAGAGAGAGAGAGAGAGAGAGAGAGAGAGAGAGATATTAAAGCTTTTCAATGATGGCAAGTGTTCCTTTCTAGGCTGGAAGAGGTTCAGGGTTCTTCACTAAGCAGCTGTGGTCTCTCCAATGTTTTCTTTATCTCATTTGTTGTAGAGAATCTTAATTGAGTATTGACTGTAGCACCTTAAATACTTCTGTACTAAGGACTCCTTCCCTTCTTAAGATAAAGCTTCCCTTGCTGGGCGTGGTGGCGCATGCCTTTAATCCTAGCACTTGGGAGACAGAGACAGGCGGATCTTTGTGAGTTCAAGGCCAGCCTGGTCTACAAGGTGAGTTCCAGGACAGCTGGGGCTACAGGGAGACCCTGTCTCGAAAAGACAAAAAAAAAAAAAAAAACAAAAAAAAAAAAAAAAAAAAAAAAAAAAAAAAAAAAAAGATAAAGGTTCCCATAGGCTTCCTGTCATCTGCTAGAAGATGCTCGCTAGGCCGTCCACCAGAACCTATAAAAGCAACACAGCATTAAAATCATTCCTTTTTTCTTGTTGTTAGTTTTTGTTTGTTTATTTGTTCTCTGAGATAGGTCTCCCTGTAGCCCCAGCTGGCTTGACATTTACTATGTAGACCAGGATGGCCTTGATCTCACAGAGATACACCTGCGCTGGCCTCCTGAGTGCTGGGATTAAAGGTGTGCGCCAGCATGGCTGGCTTGAACAGTTTCTTAAAGTCCCATTGACCTTCCCTTTCCCAGCTCTTCATTTCTATTTATTTATTTATTTATTTATTTATTTATTTATTTATTTAATGTGTATGAATGTAGTGTCTGCATGCAGATGTGTGCACCTGTGTCATGCAATGCTGCAGAAGTCAGAAGAGGGTCTCGGATTCCCCTGGAACTGAAGTTAAAGACGGTTCTTAGCCACCATATGAGTGCTGGGGATCGAACCTGGGTCCTCTGCAAGAGCAGTCAGCACTCTTAACAGCTAGGCCGTCTCTCCAGCCCCTCTTCATTTCTTCTGGTTCCACTTCACAGTGCCTGTGCAGACTCGATGGACTTTTCTCCATGTGGCTACAGAGATTCCATAGTGAATTTTTTTTTTTTTTTGGTCTTTTCGAGACAGGGTCTCCCTGTAGTCCCAGCTGTCCTGGAACTCTCTGTAGACCAGGCTGGCCTTGAACTCACAAAGATCCGCTTACCTCTGCCTCCAAAGTGCTAGGATTAAAGGCGTGTGCCACCGTGCCCTGCGAATTTTTATTCTATTTTATTATTTTTATTTTGTGTGTATGAGTATATTGTCTGCATGTATGTAAGTGCACATGCCATGCAGTGCCTGTGGAGGTCAGAAGAAGACATTGGATCCCTGGAACTGGAGTTATGGGTTGTTGTTAGCTGCCATATGGGTGCTGGGAATCAAACCCAGGTCGTTTGCAAGAGCAGTCAGTGCCCTTAACCACTGAGCCATCTCGCCAGCTCAGAATTTTTTAATAGATTCAAAACTTCCACAAGCTAGTTCACCAACCTAGTCACTCTTGAAGGTGGCAGAGAGCAGTTTCAACCTTGAGATAAGAGATAAGGGATATCTCTTCACAAAGAAATCTTTGGCTTTCCTGGAGTGTCTACTTTGCATCAAGTGCAGGGGGTGGCATCATTGGGTAAGAGGGAGGAGACATTTCTCTGTATTTGGATAAATGTCTCCATATTGTTTTCCAAAAGGATGAGTCCATATATTTTGCCATCTCAGTGGGCTCTACACAGCTCATTGTATCCAAGTGTGTGGAACAATCTAGAAGGATCCCTATTTCTTATTTGGAAGGAACTTGGCTCTATCCTCCAGAGGAAGAGTTAGAGGTGACATCTTCAGGGGTTGAGGAGATAGCTGAGTTGGTAATTGCTTGCTGCCCAAGCATGAGGACCTGGGTTTGATCTCCAGCACCCATGTGAAAACCCAGGCATGATGGCACCTGTAACCCCAGTGCTGGGAAAGTGGAGACAGGAGGTCCTGGGATTACTGAACAGCCAGCCTCGTCTAAACAGAGGGCTCCAGGTCCCGTGAGGCCCCTGTCTCAAAGGAGGTGGATGGTATTTCTGAGGCTGAGATCCAAGGCTGTCCTTTGTCTTCCGCACACATATGAACACATGTGCACATCCACCTGCACATAAACCTACACTTTCACAAGCAAAAAAAAAAAAAAAAAAAAAAAGGTTTCCAGGCACAGATATTGATGCTTTTTAACCATGTCAAGTTTATTCCAGACAATCATCACATCACTGTTTTGAACTTGCATTCCAAACCTTGTAGCCTCTTTGTCACAAGATTGGTTTTCTGACATATTAAAATAAGTCACTTTAGGTTCCTGGGTATATACCCATCGATCCCTGTGTCCATCCACTTCATCCTCTAGCCGGAAACCATTTATCAAGCTTGTTTGTGTCCAGCATGGTGCCAGGAACCAGAGACAGAAAAGCTAAGATGAACTTCCTGCCAAGAAGCTATAGTGATTAGATCCTAGTGCAAAGAAGTTCTTCCATTTTGAGGGCCCTTCTGATCCTGTATTTTGTACCCTTAG
This sequence comes from Rhizomys pruinosus, assembly GCA_009823505.1. NCBI lineage: Eukaryota > Metazoa > Chordata > Mammalia > Rodentia > Spalacidae > Rhizomys > Rhizomys pruinosus. The sequence continues at coordinate 387,729 of VZQC01007107.1, forward strand.
TGTGACCATGTAACTCAACACCAATGCCAGCTAGTGGTCTTTTCATAAAACATACTAATCAAAACATTTCTTCTGCTCTGAAAAGCATCTTCAGTATTCAAACCACAGCCCTGTTTCATTTAAACACACTGCATTAAGATGTTGCTTCTAAGGAACTAAATTTTGTTTTGAAAAACTGCTCTGAACTTTGGAGTCATTAAATAGTCTTTCTGTGTGTGCACATATGACAGAGAAAAATCACAGGCAGGGACATCTATATTGAAAATTCTGTGCTGGATTTCCATCAGTTGCTAATCATACATCGTAATTATTCTTATAGGGTTAAGCTTTTCTCTTCCCTCTTCCACCTGCCTTGCTGAGATAACCTCTAAGGGTGTCCAGGAGGACGGAAGGGCTAGAATTCAAAGGCTTTCATGACAGCTGAGCTTTCCATGCAATTCATTATATTGAAAAGATGGGGAGGGGGGTTGTCAGCCAAGATAATGGCTGTGCAGTTTCCAGTCCATTCTCCTTGCAGCCAGATCTTGGAGGCAGCCCATGGAGCAATTTCATCAAGCAGACCCTGCTCATCTCTCATCCATCTATATTGGGAACGCGGTTGAGTCTGGCTAGAGCGAGAGCAGGTTGGCAGCAGAGCCAGACTCAGAGAGTGGGGGGGGGCAGGCTGGGGAAGTAGACAGGGCTCATCCCCAGAACTATGAGTCCTGGGGTTCTTGGGTGTGGTCCTGGCTGACATCAGTGCCAAGAGGTGAAGCTAGAGGGTGACAGGTGCAGGGAGGTGAACTCCTAGTCCAGGTTGTGTTCCCAGCCTTCTCTGCTTTCCCAGCTTTGAGTCCAGAACCAAAGCAAAGCAGAAACTCTGTAAGCATTTGTTGTCTGGCTGATTGTGACAGAGAGGAGATGGGACAATGTACAGGATTGGGGCAGGAGTGAAATCTGTGCTCTGCTCCCGGGGGAAATGAAAGTCTGATGCCTCTTTACTTCCAGTCGAGGGAATAAGATTCTCTGTGGGAAGATTCTAGCTCAGGAGCAGGGCTGATGTGGGATTATCTATTGAGAGGAAGCTCAGACACTCTTGGTACCATCTTTGCAGGGACCCAGGGCTTTAAAGGAATATTGTTGTTGCTGTATCTGTTGCAACAGGCAGGACCCAAGGAAGTACTGTGCAGATCCGAAGGGAAGTCAAGTGAGGCTTTAAACACAAAGACGGTGGCTCCTTCCAACTGGAAGCTGGCAGATGTCACACATCTGAGTGCTTGGTGCAGGTTTTCATTCTCATTCTCACTTTGAGAGCTGTTTCATTTTCCTCCTCAGCCCTGCTACTGTTCCCTCTCCCCTTATGCCCCTTTTCATTTCTGTGTCCTTGGCAGATTCTCAAGGTCATGGCCACTGCTGAAATAGTAGCCTTCCCTGATTACAGTAAGGAAAAGCCAATCCTGAAAATTACAGAAGGTAACATTGTCAGGGAAAAATAAAAAAGGTATTAGATAATAAGTATTTAAAAATCTTCCCCAAGGTCCTACTCCCTCAGAAAGGAAGGCCGGAAAGGCTTGGCCAATGACAGACGATGTTAATTGTCCCCCTATCTTAAGTCTGTGCTAGGTAAAAATAACTCCAAATTTTAAACAGGCACAATGCCACTTGGAATGAAGTCTGTTTTTTCCAGCCGGTAGCCATGTGACTGAATTCTGGTCATGAGATCTGAGCACAAGTGATGAATTCAACCTCTTTTATTCTCTTTTTTTTTTCATTACTAAAGCAACAAATGAAATAGGATGTCTCTTACTAATCACATAGATGATTTCAGGACCCCCACAGATATACTCAAGATTCTGACCTCAAATGGAGCCATATTCTCATATAAAGTACACATACCCTCCTTGTAGACTTTAATCTTCAGATTACTTACAATGCCTAACATAATGAAGATGTTATAGAAACAGTTATTACACTGTCATGTTTAGGGAATGACATCAAGAACAGTGTTCATGTTCAATACACATGAAAGTTTTTTGATACTTTTTATGGTACCAGGGATTAAATCCAGGGATTTATACACGCTAGGCAAGTGCTCTGTCATGGAGCTACATACATCCCCATCTCTTTTACAGAATATTTTCTATCCAGTTGGTTGGATCCCATAGATGTAGGGTCAAGTGTATAATTTACACGCAGATTTTAGTATGTATGACTCAGGGGAATTTTTTTTTAATTTTATTTATTTCTGTATGTGTATGAATGTACTGTCTGCATGCAAGTTTGTGCACCCGTGTCGTGCAACGCCGCGGAGGTCAGAAGCGGGTGTCGGATTCCCCCAGAATTCAGGGGAATTTAACAAAAGTATATGGTCCACTTGAGAAAAAGTTTTTATCACCTATGAAAGTTCCCTGTGTTTCCCTTTCCCCCACTCTATACCAGGTAGTCCTCTAAGTCTCTCCAAGCCTGGACTAGCCACTAGAATCTATTAGTTTTACTGTCATTTCTTTTTGAGATAGGGTCTTGCTGTGCTTCCCAGGTTGGTCTCAAACTCATGATCTTACTACGCCTGACTCTCAAATGACTGTTTTTAAAAAATTATTTTATTATTTTTATTTTATGGGTATGAGTGTATTGCCTGCATGCGGGTAAGTGCATCTATGTCATGCAATGCCTACGGAGGTCACAGAATCCCCTGGAATTTGAGTTATGGATGATCGTTAGCTGCCATGTCGGTGCTGGAATCAAACCTGGGTCCTCTGCAAGAGCAGCCAGTGCTCTTAACTGCTGAGCCATCTCTACAGCCCCTAGTGGCTGTTCTTGAACATCACAGAATGGAATTTTATAGACATCTGAATGCTTTGGTATCTGTTCCTTTCCTTGAGCACAGTGTGAGATTCATTCATGCTGTTGCTTGAATCTATTGTTCATTTCTTTTTATTGCTAAGCAATGGTCTTTTGTAGTGATGTATCATATTTTATTTATTTTCCTGTTGACAGATACATGGTGTTTGGGGCTGAAGAGATGCATCAACAGTTATGAGCACTGACTGCTCTTGTAGAGGACCTGGGTTTGGTTCCCAGGACCCACATGGCAGATGACAACCATCTGTAATTCCAGTTTCAGGGGATCCAATGCCCTCTTCTGACCTCCACAGTCAGCACTGCATGGCACAGGTACACTTACCTTCAGGCAGTACATTCATACATATTAAAAATTAAAAATTAAAAATGAATAAATATTAAAACCCCCTACTTTATGAAGCACAATGTGTATATAATAATATGTACCCACTTCGAATGTAGAGTGTGCAGAGTTTTCACAAGATTGCATACCTGTAAACCCCAGCATGAGCAGGGCATGGGCATTTCCATTCTTTCAACAAGTCCTGCAGATGCTTATTTTTTTTTAAATTTATTTATTTCTGTATGTGTATGAATGTACTGTCTGCATGCAAGTCTGTGCACCTGTGTTGTGCAATGCCGCGGAGATCAGAAGAGGGTGTCGGATTCCCCTGGAACTGGAGTTCTGGAATTGGAGTCTCAGACGGTTCTCAGCCGCCATGTGGGTGCTGGGGATCAAACCCGGGTCCTCTGTAAGAGCGGTCGGCGCTCTTAACCACTAGGCCATCTCTCCAGCCCTTCTGCAGATGCTGATTGCAGCCAGCTTTCATCCTTCCTCACCATTCCCATCATCAGCCAGCCACCAATCCACCTTTGCTATCAGTCTTTTGTAGGATTTCAAATGAATTGAATTACATTGTACGTGTAATTGGTTTTCAGTCATCATGTTGTTTTTGGGCTTTATCCACATGAGTATTGTATCACAGGCTGGAGAGGTTGCTCAGTAGTGCTTGTTATGCAAGTGTGAAGACCTGAGTTGGATCCCCAACACCCTCATAAAAGGTGGGCATGGTGGCATGCATCTGTAACCTTACTGCTGGAGTTGGAGGGGTTGGAGACAGGCTGATCCCTGGAGCTCATGGGCTAATCAGTCTAGCCAAATTGCTAACTTTTATGTTTAGCAAGAGACCCAGTCTCAAATAAAAGGTGGAAGTCAAGCATGGTGGTGCATGCTCTTATATTGTGAATCCCTTAACAGGTTCGAACTCATCTACCATTTACTTTCAGAGTGTTGGTATATGGATGAAGGATATGTGTGTATACCTTAGAGCAATATAAGATCAAAGGAATGGGGCAAAAGTTTTGCTTGTTCATTTTAAGTTGATATCTTCTGATTGCACTGAAAATTCTTTATATATCCAGACATGTGTCCCTTATAAGCTTTATATTCCGCACAATTTTCTTCTAGCCTATGGCTTGCTTAACAGTGTGTTCTGAAAGCATGGTGGTGCATGCCTTTGATCCCAGCACTCGGGAGGCAGAGGCAGTGGATCTTTGTGAGTTCAAGGCCAGCCTGGTCTACATACCAAGTTCTAGGCCAGATGGGGACATGGAGACACTGTCTCAAAAAGATAAAAAACAATAAGGTGTAGACCAATAGAGAAAGACACTTGCCTTCAACCTCTGGCCTCCACCTGCATAGATATACAGATACACAGACACTCAGACACACACACACACACACACACACACACACACACACACACACACACGAGCATGTACACAAACACATACACCATACAAAGAGCTATAGCAAAGCCGGGCATGGTGGCGCACGCCTTTAATCCTAGCACTCGGGAGGCAGAGGCAGGCGGATCTTTGTGAGTTCAAGGCCAGTCTGGTCTACAGAGTGAGTTCCAGGACAGCTGGGGCTACAGGGAGACCCTGTCTCGAAAAGATAAAAAAAAAAAAAAAAAAAAAAAAAAAAAAGAGCTATAGCAGTAATGCTTTTTCTTTATCATTATTTTGTGGGTGCATGTATGTGTGTGTGTGTGTGTACATTTATATTCATATGCCCCATTGTGCATGAGAAGGTCAGAGGGCAACTTTCTGGAGTCTGTTCTCTCCTTCCACCTTTATGTGGGTTCTGGGAATCGAACTCAGGTCACCAGGCTTCCATGGCAGTGCCTTTACCTGTTGAGCTGTCTCACTGGCCCTGCTTTTTCTTTTTATTGCTGGATAGCGTTCCCTTGTGTGGAAGTGCCCATAGTTTGTATCCGCATATGAGCTGAGGAGTAATAGTACATCGGTAAATGGACTGTTTCCAGTTGGGATTTTATGACTAGAGCATCTGCAAACATTGATGCGCAATGTAGACATAAAATTTCATTTCTCTTGTATAAAGACATGGGATTTGCATTTCTAGGTTGTATGTTTAACTTTATAAGATTTTCCAAGATGATTAGACCATCTTATACTCCTACTAGTAATGAATAAGAGTTCTAATTGCTCCATGTTCTTTTTTATTTATTTTTATTTACTATTTTTATTTTTTATGTGTATGAGTGTATTGGTTGCATGTGTGTAAGTGCATGTCATGCAGTGCCCATGAAGGTCAGAAGAGGGTGTTGAATCCCCTGGAACTGAAGTTATGCACTGTTGTTAGCCACCATGTGGGTGCTGAGAACTGAACCCAGGACCTCTGCAAGAGCAGCCAGTGCTCATAAGCACTGAGCCATGTCTCCAGCCCCTGTTCCACATTCTTACCAACATTTAATATTATGTTTCATTTAAATTTTATCTATTCTAATATAGATGTAGCAGCTTATTTTTAATATTTTATTATTATTGCTATTATTATTTCATGTGCACAAGTGTATTACCTGCATGTATAGAAGTGTACCTGTGTTGTACAATGCCTGCGGAGATCAGAAGAGGGTTTCAGGTTCCCTGGAACTGGAGTTATGGACCATTGTTACCCACCATGTAGGTGCTGGTAATCGAACCTGGGTCTTCTGCAGCTAGTGTTCTTAACTGCTGAGACATCTTTCCAGCCCCCTAGGTGTAGTAGCTTCTGACATGACTTTAACTTGCCTTTTGCTGTGACTCACAATGTTCAATATATTTTCATCCACATATTTATCATTTGTCTATATTTTGGGTACAATATTGATTCAAATTTTGCTTGTTCAACATCTTTAAAAGTGTTCAACATCACTAATAATTAAGGAATTGCAAATTAAAACCACTTTAAGATATCATCTCACTCTGATAAGACTGGGTAGGATCAAGAAAACAAATGATAACAAGTGCTAGAGAGGTTGTGGGGAAAGGGGAACACTCATCCACTGCTGGTGGGAATGCAAACTCATGCAGCCACCATGGAAAGCAGGGTGGAGAACCCTTAGAAGACTCAAAATGAGCTTGCCACCTGACCCAGTCATACCACTCCTGGGTATATACCCACAAGACTCTTCTTACCGCAGAGATACATGCACAGCCATGTTTATTGCAGGTCTCTTCATAATAGTGAAGAGCTAGAACCAACCCAAATGCCCCTCAACTGATGACTGGACAACAAAAATGTGGTACATCTACACAATGGAGTTCTATGCAGTAGTAAAGAAAGATGACAACATGAACTTTGCAGGTAAATGGATGGAGCTAGAAGATATCATGCTAGATGAAGTAACACAGTCCCAGAAAAATAAATGAGTAGTATCCCTTATCTGTGGATGCTAGTGCCCATTACCTAGTTGTAAGGCAAACTGAGCAACGTTAATGTGATCTGAAAACAATTTTGCTCTTATATTGTGAATCCCTTAACAGGTTCGAACTCATCTACCATTTACTTTCAGAGTGTTGGTATATGGATGAAAGATATGTGTGTATACCTTAGAGCAATATAAGATCAAAGGAATGGGGCAAAAGTTTTGCTTGTTCATTTTAAGTTGATATCTTCTGATTGCACTGAAAATTCTTTATATATCCAGACATGTGTCCCTTATAAGCTTTATATTCCGCACAATTTTCTTCTAGCCTATGGCTTGCTTAACAGTGTGTTCTGAAAGTATAGATGATTATAGTTTTGATGAAATGCAAGTTATTAGTAGCATAGGCTGGCCTTGAACTCACAGAGATTTTCCTACCTCTGTCTCCTGAGTTCTGAGACTAAAGGCATGTACCACTATGTGTGCAATTAATTTTTTAATTTTATTTTTTATGTGTATGAGTGTTTTGCCTGCATGTATGTAAGTGCCCTGTGTTGCCCAATGCCTGTGGAGACCAGAGGGTGTCACATGCCCTGGAACTGGAGTTAAGGATGGTTGTTAGCCACCATGCGTATTCTAGTTTGCTTCTCCATTGCTGTGACAAACACTCTGACCAATATCAACTTGAGGAAGTAATTAAAATAGTTTTTTAGAAGTGTGCAGTTCATCACTTAGGGAGCCCAAGGTAGAAATTCAGGGCAGGAACCTGGAAACAGGAGTGAAGCACAGGCCATGGAAGAATGCTGTTTAATGGCTTGCTCCCCTGGCCCATGCTCCAACTGCTTTTTTATATTTTTGTATTGTTTCCTGTAAGGATTAGCTATGTATCTACTTTGTCATAGTTTTAAATTCATGAATAAGACTTATCTTTTCCCATCTTTTGTGCTGTTGTTATCATATTTACTTTTGGGCATCCAACCACATACAGATGCTTCTCCACTTTGATTGGGATGATCTAATGAATCCGTCATAAGTTGAAAATATCATAAACAAGGAGACCATACAGGACATTGATATCAAGTTTAGGAGCTTGAGGCTAGACAAGTCACAGGACATAGGGGAGAGTGTAATACTAAATAGTTTTATACTAAGTAGTGATATTCAATGGACTCTTAATGACTCATTGTTATTCCATAGATTATGCAACAGATGGTGATAACACAGTAGTATCCCACAAGTGGCTAACCTGCAGAGAACAAGAGGTTTATCCCTGTATTAGACATCTATGTCAAAATTCTCTCTCCTAAGGCTCAGAGATCATCACAGAAGAAGGGGTGGAAAGATTGTAAAAGACAGAGGTAGTGGATGACCACAGGAAACAGTTTTCCAGACAGCTGGGTAGTCATATGAACTCACAGCAATGGTGACAGCACGCACAAGTCCTGTGGGAGCTCAAACCAGAAAACAAACCCCAGCATAGACACGTACGAAGCTCCGACCCTACCTAAGGAAACTGTAGCTGCAGATGCTTACTGGGAGAAGCAGAGACGCTCCTTCAAGCATGGGAACTCTTGGTAGGTTAGCCATGCTTCAGTGGGTGGACCCACACTAAAGGACATTTGGAGACACAAATTAGACTCTCTCTCTCTCTCTCTCTCTCTCTCTCTCTCTCTCTCTCTCCTGTGTGTGTGTGTGTGTGTGTGTGTGTGCGTGTGTGGTGTGCCTGTTTCTGTGTCTGTGTGTATAATAGAGTACATTAAATTGGATGGTGTGAATAGGGGAGGGGACCTGAATACCATCAAATTATATTGTATGAAAAATTGAAAAAATTAGCCGGGTGTGGTGGCACAAGCCTTTAATCCTAGCACTTGGGAGGCAGAGGGAGGGGGATCTTTGTGAGTTCAAGGCCAGCCTGGTCTACATAGTGAGTTCCAGGACAGCTGGAGCTACAGGAAAACCCTGTCTCAAAAAGACCAAAAAAAATTGAAAAATATTGAAAAAATTTAGTAGAAATGTCTTTAATTCACCTAACTTACTGAATGAATATCATGGCTTAGCCTTGTCAAACTTAAAAGTGCTAGAATATTTACATTTACCTACATCATCAGATTGAAGTCTACTTTATAATAAATAATAAAATAGCTCCTGTGATTTGTTAAATACAGTACTATGTGCCATATGAGTATGTTTTTCTAACAATATAAAATTGAAAAAATCTTAAGTTGGAAACCAGCTGTATTTTTACTGATTTATAAAATCTCTACCTGATTCTTCAATTCTAAGCTATTTATTCAGACATCTTTTTTGGTATTTTTTGAGACAGGGTCTCCTTTTAGTCCCAGCTGGCCTGGAGCTCACTCTGTAGACCAGGCTGGCCTTGAACTCACAGAGATCCACCTGTCTCTACCTCCCAAGTGCTGGGATTAAAGGTGTGCGCCACCGCCACCGCACCCTGCAGCTATTTATTGAGACATTATCTATCTTGATCTATAACATATTTGTTACAGTTTATTTAAATTTCTCATCCATCCATTTCCAACAATGAGGTCATCTGAAGATCTGCTTCTATTGACTATTATTGACTTTCCTGGTTTTTGGTTAATGTTCTTGCTCCTTGCATGCTTCACTGTTTTATTTATGGAAGCCAATGCATAATGTCTTTGGGTTGTTTGCTTTCCAGAGAAATGCATCTGTCTTGCAGCTGCTCACTGGGCTTCCTCTTGGAGTCTGATTGGGATGCAGCCTTACTTGTGCATAATTCATCTGTGATAGTTCCACCCTAAACTGGAGCCTTCTTCATCTGATCAGTATTTGAGTTGGAGAAGGTTTAATCATGGTTCACTTTGCATTGAACTCATGGCTCTCCAGTCCACTCACCTTCAAGATGAGTGGACCTGGGCAATTAGCCATGCCCTTGCCTTTACTTCCTGAATGTCTGCCTTGGCAACAGAAAATAGTTGGTCTGAGTAGTTTATTTTTGCATTTGGAGCTCTTCTAGACTCTACCCGTCCTGCCAGCTCCCACAGTGTTTCATCAGTTTGGCCGAACTGAACTGTTTCCCAGAATTCTCTTCCCTCTGCTTCTGGGTCAGTTTGCACCACAAGACACATTGTACACAAGTCTTGAACAATAGAAGCAAAGCTGCAAGAATAGTGTTTTGCATTCCTAAGGCCGATAAGAACAGGAGGAATGCCGTTACGTGTGGTCAGCACATGACTCCTGGCTCTTTCCTCTTCTCTAAGCTGTGGTTCAACAGTAGGGTGTCCTGTTCCCCTCAGCCTCACCATTCAGGCACAGGGGTTCAGCCTTTCCTGCAGATCATCAAGTTTGGAAAGGGGGCAGATGGAGATTATAGAACGTGGGTTTTTTTCAATGAGAATTCTTTTCTTTTCCCTCTCTCCTTTTCCTCCTCCTCCTCCTCCTCCTCCTCCTCATCTTTCTCCTCTTCTGCTTCCTCTTCCTCTTCTTCCTCCTTTTCTTCTTCTTTTGAGAGAGTCTTATGTAGTCCAGGGTAGCCTCTAACTCATTATGTAGTGAAGGATAACCTTGAATTTGTTATGTTCTGCAACTCCTACATGTTAGATTATAGGAGTGTACCGGCACGCCTCACTTACGCAGGGCTGCAGATCAAGCACAGGGCTTCCTGTGTGCTCAGTAGGCACTCTCCAACTGAGCCTCTTCTGGGCCCTCTGTTGTGCTTTTGTGGTGTCCCAGATCATGTTTGTGATTCCTGTTTGTCTTTACTTCCCATTTAGTTTCCTTTCTCATTGCCAACCCAGCTGACCCCTAGGGACTTCCAGCTGACCATGTCTATAGGGCTTGGTTCTGAGCTCTGGGTATCAACTGTGTATCTTGAGATGGACACTGATTGCTATACAGTCAGCTAAGCTTAGGGTGAGTTGTCCTCATCCCTGGACGCTTTCTCCCTGTGTGGTTGTGCCACTCGTTCCTGGGCCAGCTCCTCACCCCTTATCAGGTAGGGAAGCTGCCATGGTCCTCTACTCGCCTAACGAAGGGCTCACCTCCTTCTAGAACTTGCCAGGGCTTCCTTGCATCCTTTGCTCTTCACTAGACCTGTGAAAGTGTATGGTCTTTATTTTGTCCAGGTACTTCTTTTCACCACAGGATCAAAAGTCTTTTCATCCTTCTATATCCTGAATCCCACCAAACTCTGGAAAGTGTCCTAAATGGGCATGGTGTACCTCTCTCCATCTTACTTCTCCTTTCTGAGGCTGGAAACCCACGTGGCCATGGATGTTATTAGCACCACCAGAAATGTGGAGACCTGCATGTGACCCAGCTTCATGTGACAGAGGGGGAGGCTGGAGAAGCCCTGAACTGGGGCCTCCAGAGCTTAGATGAACAAGTCCTACTGTGCTGAGGCCACTGACAAATGCATTTTTCAGGTTCATGCAGCCACAGTCTGTTTTTGGTAGACAGAGAAGTATCTAGGATTTCACAGCATTGCTCAGGGTGAGTAGTGGGAACCATGAGAGAAGCTGGATGGGGCCAGAGGCTCCGTACAAGACACAAAGTTGGGGAGGGGACCACAAGTAATGTTACATAGGGCCTAGGGGCTGACACAGGGATATAGGGATGGGGCTTGAGGGTTTTAGGTTAGCTCCACTTCTAGCCCAGGCTCTCATCCCCAAGGTATGAGCAAATAGTCTCATGCTCCTTATACCCCCACATAAAGGGACTGGTCACACTGCCAAGCCTTCACCTCCATGATGGACTGTCCCCTTCTCAAAGTGAGAACCAAAATAAACCCTCCCCCTCTCAAGTTGTTTCCATCAGGTATAATGTCTCAGTGATGGGAAAGCAGCTGACACAGGAAGCTTCCCTTCTGAGGCTTCCTCTGGAGGGAGATCAGAGTCTCTTTTGAAAGCTTTCAGGAATTGCATTTGAGATTCTTTGGATCCAGCTTCATGGTGAAACAGGCCTGGTTCTAGCAAATAATATGGAAGAAGTTGAGCATCACTGTTGGCTTGGCTAAGGAGCCTCAGCATTTCCCCTATCTCAGTCCCCCAAGGGAAGCAGTGGCTGCCTAGCCTTATGGTCACAAAATATCCAGTCTCTAAGGTCCGGGGCCAGGGCTAGCCCTCATTTCCATGTTCAGATGAAGGCAGCAGCTATTCGCTTTCTGCTCTGGATGAAGATGTTATGGTGAGATTTTACTCCTGGGCTTCTTGGTCCTTCTAGGGACTCGTCTCTTCTCAGCCTTGCTAGGAGCTGAGGATCAACCAACTCTCTTGTCTAAATCTGTTTCCCAGTTGGAAGCTGGTAAATCCTAAGTTATCCTTTCATCATTTCTAGCATCTTCATTGAATGGGCAAACTGGAAGAGAAACACTTTCTCAAACTTTCTCAAGAGTAAACTGAACTCTGTGAAAGGAAAGGGGGCTCACCCAAAGGGAGTAGCCGGAAGGACTAAGCCGGCTCTGGTAGCCATATTTCAGCACTCACAGTCGTGAGCCCTTCCCACCCCTAACTCCAGGTGCATTGGGGCAGTGAAAAGAACACGGACTTGAACCCGGTCAGATAGCATTTTACCTTGGCTTCCCTCTAACACAGTGATGTCCTGCCTTCCATCCTGTTGGGGCTTTTTTTTCCTTGATGGGAGCAGAGCACTGGAATACCGTTGTAGCAGTAAACTGATACTCTAACCACAAAAGCAAGCTCTACCACCTCCCAGTCCTGGGGTCCCTCCCACATAGTGATCATCATAGGTAGAATAGATGATGTGGGGCTGGAGAGATGGCCTAGTGGTTAAGAGCTCCGACTGCTCTTGCAGAGGACCCAGATTTGATCCCCAGCACCCACATGGCAGCTGAGAACCGTCTTTAACTCCAGTTCCAGGGGAATCCGACGCCCTCTTCTGACCTCTGCAGCATTGCACGACATGGGTGCACAAATCTACACACAGACAGTACATTCATACACATAAAAGTAAATAAATAAATAAAATTTTAAAAAAGAATAGATGATGCAAGATGAATTCATAAAATGGCATTATCTAGCCTGGGCTCTCAGTTGGGGTGATTCCACATACATGTAGCCATGTCTAGAGATAATATTAGTTGTCACAACAAGGAAGGGTTGTGGGGAGGTACTAGGCAATACTGCTGGCATACAGTGGGTAGGGGGCAGGGTTAGTATTAAGCACTCTCCAGTGTGTAGGGCATCTATCTATGACTAAGAATTATCAATTCCCAATTGGCAATAAGCTTACAAGCCATGACCAAGCAGTGGGAGCTACAGAGTCTGCTGTAAAGAATCACCAAGGGTCCAGAGTCAGTGCCAGCCATTCAATGTACAGCTGACGTCCATATTTGTCTGGCTTTGCCCTTCGCCCACATCCTAATCATTCTCCAACTTCCCCCATAAATTTGGATTCCAAAGTTCTGGGGTGGGGCCTGAGATTTTGCATTTCTAACAAGCTCCCAAGTGAGACCAGACTTGGAGCAGCAGGGAGAAGACCACGTGTTGCTCCTCCCCTAATTCCTGTTTACTTTCTCCTTGTGATTTCATCATCATGGTACCAGCACGCTGGGGCATCTTGTCTTGTATCCGGGATCCCCTGGAGAGCTGCCCTCAGCTGGACTCAGCCCCAGGTGACTGTGTTCCAGCCGAGCTCGCCTCTGCTTGAGGGTGTGAGACAGCCAACGGGCTCAAGGAGTCCACGGTCCCGACACTGGCAAGGGCTCAAGGAGTCCGCTGTCCTGACACTGGCAAGAGCTCAAGGAGTCCGCTGTCCTGACACTGGCAAGGGCTCAAGGAGTCCACGGTCCCGACACTGGCAAGGGCTCAAGGAGTCCACGGTCCCGACACTGGCAAGGGCTCAAGGAGTCCACGGACCCGACACTGGCAAGGGCTCAAGGAGTCCACTGTCCTGACACTGGCAAGAGCCTACTTATTTTTCTTTGTTTTTGCCAATATCTGTTTTGAATGTATTCACTTAACACATTACATTTCCACTAACTAAGCCTAATGTGTTTACCTTCTAAAATAAAATCCATTTTAATGTTGATCAACAGTACCTAATTCTCCTACGACATACCACCTTTAAAATTACTTACAGCTTTATAAAAACAAGTCTATGGTGACATCCTTGGCTCATGATCAGGATCGCTGCCAACCAGTATTGGCAAGCTAAGTTCTGAGCTCCTCGCGTAGACAACAGAGCTGATGAATCCTGCATTACACCATGGCAGACATTGCCTAAGACAAGGTATTCTAGTTAATTTCTTTTTAAAATATTTTATTATTTTAATTTCATATGCATGAGTGTATTGCCTGCATGTACAAAAGTGCACCCGTGTCATGCAATGCCCACAGAAGTCAGAAGAAGGCATTGAATCCCCTGTAACTGGAGATACAAACATTCATTAGCCACAATGTGGGCGCTGGGACTCGAACTTGAGTCCTCTGCAAGAGCAGTCAGTGCTTGCAACCACTGAGCCTCTTCTCCATGCTTTCTATTGCTGTGATAAAACACTCTGACCAAAACCAACTCAGGGAAGAAAGGGTTTATTTCAATCTTACTCTTCCAAGTGACAGTCCATCATCAAGGGAGGCTGCATTTGTTATTTTTGTTGTTGTTGTTGTTGTGATAAAACACCATGACAAAAGTGACTCGTAGAAGGAAGAGTTTACTTGGCTTACGGTTCCAGTGGAGAAGAGTCCATCATAGTGGGGAGGCCTGGTGGTCGGAAGCAGCTGGAGCAGAAAGCTGAGCACTCACACCAAGCAGGCACAGGAAGCAGAGAGAGGCAGAATGGAAGTGAGCCTGGCTATATACTCTCAAAGCCTGCCGTCAGCGATATGGTTCCTCCGGTGTGGCCACACTTCTTAAAGGTTCCATAACCTCCCCCAAACAGTACCATGAACTAGGGACCGAGTGTCCAAATAACTGGAGCTTATAGGGGACATTCTTGTTCAAACCACCACAGAGGTCAAGAAAGGAACAGGATCCTGGAGGCAAGAACTGAAGCACAGATCCTGAAGTAATGCTGCTTGCTGGCTTGCTCTCCTGGCCCGTGCTCAGCTGCTTTCTTATACAGCCCAGGGCCACCTGCCCAGGGGCCCTTCCACGTCACTCAACAATCAAGACGATGCCTCATAGGTGTGCCCACAGGCCAGTTTGATTGTGGAAATTTCCCCAATTGAGGTTCCTTCCTCCCATGCGTGCCAAGTTGACCACTAAAACTATCCAGCACATGGACCATGCAAACACATCAAGCTCAGAGCACCTTATAGGTGGCTGGGTTTCTTTTTTTATTGTACCTGGGATTCTGTCTTCATCAGGAACTTGAAAGGAGAGGAGGCAAGACGTTCATGGAGGCAAGATGGCAGACATAGAAAGACCTTGAAAGAAGCTTACTGCAGTTCCCAAGAGGACAGATGTGCCACACCATGCCACACAAGGCCACAGAGGGAAGCACAAAAAGGCCACAGAAGAGCAAGGTGAGAGCATGGTCCAGAATCCACATCTATGAGGAGCGGTGGGCAAGGAGGCATGGCAAGTTTAAGCAGGTTTTCATAACCCTGGGGGCTCTGGGCTAGAGAGGTGGTGTCTAGTTGCCTGGTGCCTGGCTCTAGGCTGATCTTCGGCAGAGGGAATGTTGCTCTGGTGCATGATGGCTTAATTAAGGAGATGATTTAGATGTGTGCTTTGAGTTGGTCTGTCTATATATGAAAGATGTATTTGCAGGCAAGCCTTGACTATCTCTAGGAATTCTACACCCGGGGAGGGACCAGCTCTCCAGATTAGCAAAGCCCCAGGATGTCAAAACTTTATAAAGCACAGAGGATAAAAGCTTGTGGGTAATACACGGTGTCATGGCTTAGGGTCGTCAACACCGTGTCTCTTGCCAGATTAATGGAGGCGCTTGTGGAGCTGTGGCGACTTCCAGCAGGCCGGCCGCCCCGGTGCTCTTCCCCTGGAAGATTCCTCCCTCTGCCGGCTTCTCTTTTATAGGAGGTTAGTGCCAGTGCGGTCTCCAACACTCACAACTTCCAGGTGACTGAGTAACAGAGACCTCTGTCACCCTGAGCCCTGGTGTTCACACAGTGAGAAGAAAAAGTACAGATTTCCACCTCCTCAAAGCCCAGGGACTGCTGTGTGTTTCTGTTTCCTGCTGGTAGGATGAGGCTAATTTCGACATCCCGGCGGCTCTGATTCCAAGCGAGTAACCAGAAGCAGCATGCAACAGCGTTGGAACCTGCTGGTACAGTTAGAAATCAATTGCCAGTGCATAGCTTCCAGAGTGAGGCTGCTCTTTGTGGGGGTGGAGGAAGGGGAGGAGGGAGTGGGGACTAGACTCCTTCACAGCTGCCTCAGTGCTGGGGCTGCGCTTTCCGAGGCTGACTCACAGCACCATAGAGAGCCTTCTGTGGTGCTGGGGGCCTCTTGGGAGTCAGTTCAATAAAGTTCAGTAAGTCCAGCTGCCTGCCATCTGAGGTGTGAGGTGTGGGGGGCGGGGAGGCAGGAATTATTCTTCCTGTGGAGTTCAATGGGACATTTAAGGTGCTGTAGACACCAGGATGCTTTGCTTTTAGCTTCAGCTAACAACCAACCGACTTGAAGAGGGAGTGGGTGGGGGGGGGGGTAGCACTAGGAAGGCTGAAGCAGGAAGATTACGTGAGTTTGAGCTCAACCTGAGCTATCTATGGAGTTCAAGGCCAATCAGGGCTACATAGCAAGACTCTGTCTAAAACGAAACAAAAGAAAGAAAAGAAAAGAAAAGAAAAGAAAAGAAAGAAAAGAGATTGAAAACAGGACTCGCAATAACTCGCAGTCATGTTAATGGAGCACGATGGCCTTACCTGAGTGAATGACTACAGAGGCCAGGGGCTTCTGTGCCGCATGACACCAAAGTTCATGAAATCATCAAGAACATGTTTTTTTCTTTTCTTCCTTTTTCTTTGTATATGTGTCCATGTGTGCAGGTGCATGTGCACACGTGTGTACATATGTGTACAGGCCAGAGGTTGATGTCAGCTGTCTTCCTGACTGCTCTCTACCTTATTTGGTGAGTCACGTATTTCATTGAACCTGGAGCTTGCTGAGCCAACTAGATTGGCTGACCAGCAAGCCTCAGGGATCCACCCACCTCTGCCCCCAAAGAGGTGGGTTACAGGTTTGGAGCTCTATCAACTGACTGGCCTAGAACATGCTCTGTAGACCAGGCTGGCCTTGAACTCACAAGGATCCAATGGCCTTTGCTTTGAGTGCTGGGATTAAAGATGCGCACCACGCCTGGCTGTTTTTTGTTTTCTAAACGTAGATTCTGGGGATCCGACTCGGGTCCTCATCTTTGCACGGCAAGCTCTCTAGTGACTGAACCGCCTCCCCAGCCCCTGGCTCTTTCTATTTTTTTCCTGTCCTCTGCAGCATCTTCTTTATTTGAGGGCAGAATGCATTTCCTCAGCAGTGTTAGGATAATCTCCAGGCTTCTTATGTGCCAGTGATTTGATTTTAGCTATGCCTATTTTGTTTGTTCTTTGCTTCTCTCTCTCTCTCTCTCTCTCTCTCTCTCTCTCTCTCTCTCTCTCTGATTGGAAATGTTGAAATGATGCTGTTTTGGAACTTAGTCTGTTTCTGGAATTTTCTTTCAGACCTTCATCTTGTTGAATGAATATTTTTTTTTTTTTTGGTCTTTTTGAGACAGGGTCTCCTGGTAGCCCCAGCTGTCCCAGAACTTGCTATGTAGAGCAGGCTGGCTTTGAACTCACACAGATCTGCCTGCCTCTGCCTCCCAAGTGCTGGGATTAAAGGTGTGTGCCACCACACCCAGGTACGGATATTCTTATTAGGTCTCTTTCAGGGTAAAAAGCACTTAGAGAATTTTCCAATACAGTGGATTCATCTTTTATTTTTATTTCTTTTTTGCAGTGCTGGGGCTAGAACCCAGGGTCTTAGGCATGGTAAACAGGTGCTATACTGTGGAACCACACTGTGGTCTTGTTTTGTTTCTTTTGAGAGCACTCCTTCTGTCTCTCCTAATCCATCTCTTGCTTCTTCCTCTCTTCTACTCTCCATTCTCTTTACTGCTTTGTATTTTTCTCATTGCTTCTCCCATCCCTATCATCTTACTGATGCTTAACAAGAGCAGTCCTGAACCTGTAGCAGTAGCTTGGTGGTTAAGACTACTATGCTGCTCTTGCTGAGGATGCAAGTTCCCAGCACCCATGTTAGGCAGCTCACAAGCACCTCTAATTCCAGCTTCAGGGGATCCTCTGATGCCTTCTTCTGGCCTCCTCAGGCACCGACACTCATGTGCACATATACATAAAAATAAATATTTTAAAAACCACTTCTGTGGCTTTGACACAAAAAGTAGCAATTCTCTTTGAGTCCTTGGCATCTTATCTGAGTTAGGCTGAGAGTGGAGGGAGCATTGCTTCCTGTTCACCTATTTGTAGCCTGAACTTACTAGGGTTACTGAGGGGGTAGCATAGTTAAATGAAGCACAGCCATTAAGGGACACAGATCAGTGTTGGCTGGCCTGCCAGATGTTCTCTTGTCTAGTCAGGAGGTACCTCTCATGTTCACACACTTCTGCAGGCTTCAGTTGTTCTGTCCATCCTAGATGTGTTCCCACATGCCTGTCTCAGCCTCCTTTGCACTTTACACCTGTGCAGGTGCACTTTCCTCTCCTTCATTCTAGGATTTCTGACTTTTTTCATTGGTCTGCTATGTAAAGTTCCATCTCTATTCATCCCAGTTAGGATACTGACAAAATATTAAAGCAACAATTCTAACAAAAACTTGGTGAACTAATGAGGTGGTTGGGCTTGTTTACAGGAGCATGGGTGACAGGTTACTCAGAAGAGCTTGGGAGACAAAAACAGCTGCCCACTGACAAGTCCCACCTTATCACCACCTCGAGGAAGCTGCATCATGGAGTCACATCTCCAGTTAACCTTTCCTCACCCATATATCCAGACCACATGCATCTGGGAGGAAGCTAAGAGAGAGAGATGAGTGGAATCCTGGGTGAGGTCCTATGATCCTCTCTTTCTACTAGGGCATGCTAACAGCCTGGTTGCCATTACCACAGACCTCACTAATACTGTATTCTAAGTATTTTGTTGCTATGACTACAGGGCCAACCATTATGTAGGTCACCACAGCAACTTATATTCAATGGCCAATGGTCCTGTCATGCCCATGCCGGGAAGAAATCATTTTGGTCCCAACGTGGCCCATTTTATTTCATCATTGGTCTGGTTTTGTTCTGTTGCATCCTGTTCTTTCATAGATGCCATCTCTTTGAGGTTGCAAATGTTTATTCTCTAGTCATTTTCTGACTGCCCTGCTATATTTGTTTTGTGGAGAGCAAGTAGCACTCCTGGTTAATTCTGTTGTCCTTGTTTTTGTTATTGTTCTGGAAATCTGGGTTGCAGGCTCATCTTCAATAATTGCTCCCCCTCATAACTTACTCTTCCCTCACAAGTGATTTTATAATAACTATCACCAGCTTCCTGGAAGCCCATTTCAACACCATCAAAAATATCAGGTATTATGTGGACAGTTAGTAAGCATGTCGCAGTGGTTGCCACCAATCCAGCAGGTGGCGTCACCCAGATGTTGCCGGAGGGCCCCGTCTGCTCCTTTTCCTCATGTAAATGACAGCTTTAGCACTGACCAGTATCAGATATTTTTTAAGCCACTGCCCCAGCTTAAATCAGTAAGCCTGATTCCCATTCTTTAATGTTACTTCTTGGTGTTTGGTATCTCAGAAAGAAAATTCCAGACCACCTCTGATTTCCTCTGGACCTCCATCCAACCAGTCCAAGCTGATTTTTTAATTAATTAATTTTTTTAGGGGTAGAGATTGGTCCACAGCGATATTTATCTTTTAAAATTTTATTATTTTGTATGTGTATGAGTGTACTATCTGCATGTAGGTTTGTGCATCTGTGTCATGCAATGCCGTGGAGGTCAGAAGAGGGTGTCAGATTCCCCTGGAACTGGAGTTAAAGACGGTTCTCAGTCACCATGTGGGTGCTGGGGATGGAACTCTGGTCCTCTGCAAGAGCAGTCGGTGCTCTTAACCGCTAGGCCATCTCTCCAGCCCCCTATCTTGTTTCTTTCTTTTTTTTTTTTAATTTTTATTTATTTCTGTATGTGTATCAATGTACTGTCTGCATGCAGGTCTGTGCATCCATGTCGTGCTATGCCGCGGAGGTCAGAAGAGGGTGTCGGATTCCCCTGGAACTGGAGTTCTCCTGGAATTGGAGTTTCAGACGGTTCTCGGCCGCCATGTGGGTGCTAGGGATCGAACCCGGGTCCTCTGTAAGAGCGGTCGGCGCTCTTAACCGCTAGGCCATCTCTCCAACCCCCCTATCTTGTTTCTTTAAAAAATATTTTATTCATGAGCCGGGCTTGGTGGCGTATGCCTTTAATCCTAGCACTTGGGAGGCAGAGGCAGGTGGATCTTTGTGAGTTCAAGGCCAGCCTGGTCTACAGAGTGAGTTCCAGGACAGCTGGGACTACAGGGAGACCCTGTCTCGAAAAGACCAAAAAAATATTTTATTCATGTGTATGAATGTATTGCCCACATGTTTGTATGTGCATCTGCGTGGTGCCATGCCCACAGAAGTCAGAAGAAGTCATCGGATCCCCTGGAACTGGAACCGGAGTTATAGATAGTTGTTAGCCACCATGTAGGAATTGGGAATCTTGCCCAGGTCCTTTGCAAGAGCAGTCAGAGCTCCTAACCACTGAGCAATCTTTCCAGTCCCTTATCTTGTTTTTAATGAGGATCAACCATTTACATGTTTTTCCTTTTTGCTATGGGTTTGAGCTTGAAGCTCAGGTATAAGCTCAGTTTAGGTACTTGACTACCATCATGCCTGGATTCCATAAAAAAAGGTGATGAGATAGTCCTGATAGATGCTTGGTCTGAAAAAAAAAGAAGCAGCCAGGGTAGCAGTAGAGGAATAACAACTGAACTGTTGGCCAAAGACTCAAGAATCCTGGGTCTGATTTCCTATAAACATACCCCACCTGCTAACCCGCTGTGTGACTTTGGACCTGTGACTTCACCTCAAGGTTCTGCCAGTTCTCTCACTTATAAAATGTTGATGTTGGATATTTACCCTCCGAAATCCTAGCCACCTCAGGGTTGAGGAGTCCACAGGTAGATTGTTTAAAAACAATGCTCCCTGTTACAGTCAAGAGGGCCATGAGAATATTTGTTCAGTTCAGGCAAATGGTAAGTGTGTCGGCCACTCTAATGAAATGAGTACATTTTTGTTCTAAATGTCATGGATGTTTATTATCAGATTAAACTACAGCGGGCCTAATTTTAGCTCTTCCAATTCAAGTGGAGCAATGAAGATTGAATGTTAGGCATAATTAAAGATGCAGATGTAGTTATATTGAATTATAAACCTCATTAAGTGCAGCATCCCAGTAAGGCCCCTGAGACAAGCAACAAAGGACTCCTAGCCACAACGCTGCAGTTATTAAAGTATTAGAAAGTAAATCTCACTCCAAAATATTATGACTTGGATAGAAGGATTTTTTAAAACATGCTTGGGGTGGGTTCCATGAGTAATTTCATTGCTCTGCGGAGAGTTGGGAAGGAGGACTTTGTCCTCAGTATCTGCATGGAAGACCTCCCCGGGGCTTTCCTCCCACCCCTCTTCCCCCACTCTATTGACATGGGATCCAATCTCCTGGGCCTCGAGCAGAGGAACACAAGGTCATATTCCATTCTAGGACTGATATGGAGGGAGCTGAGGGAGACGAGAGAGGTTTTTGTAGGATCAGAAGGTTACATTTTCAAGGCTAGACAGATACATTTCCTTGGTGACTGTTCCATGTTTTCTTCTATCTGTAAAGATAGTGTGCAGACCTTTTAATAATTCAAAGAATATAGAATAGATTAATATAATAAGATTGGGGCTGGAGAGATGGCCTAGCGGTTAAGAGCACTGACTGCTCTTGCAGAGGACCCAGTTTCCAAAACTCCAATTCCAGAAGAACTCCAGTTCCAGGGGAATCCGACACCCTCTTCTGACTCCATGGCATTGCACAACACGAGTGCACAGACCTGCATGCAGACAGTACATTCATATACATATGAAAATAAAAAAATTAAAAAAGATAAAGTGTCCATGACTTTAATCAGTGTTAATATTTTTAAATAGTTATTACTTTTATTTTATGAGTATATTGCCTGCATGCGTGTTAGTCCACTCATGTCATGCAGTGCCCAAGGAGGTCAGAAGAAGGTGTTAGATTCCCCTGGAACTGCAGTTACAGACTCCAGAAGGCTGTTAGCTGCCATGTGGGTCCTCTGTAAGAGCAACCAATGCTCTTAACTGCTGAGTCATCTCTCCAACCACATTGTTAATATTTTTTATCTCTCAAATTTTGCAAAATAGTTTATACCTTAGACACTAGTTTTGTGCGTGTGTGTGTGTGTGTGTGTGCGTGTGTGTGTGTAGTGCAGGTATGTATGCATGTTCATGTATATGCAAGTACATGTGGAAGCCAGAGATCAACCTTGGGTATTGTTTCTTAGGAGTCATCTTGTTTTTTGAAGTAGTGTCTCTCATTGGACCTGGGATCACCAATTAGGCTGGGCTGCCTGACCAGCAAGTCCCAGGGATCCACCTGTCTTATCTCACTAGCCTTGAGATTACAAGTGCTTTGCTTTTATTTTCTTTACAATGTAGCACCAACTGGGCTGGCCTGGAACTCACCTGTCTCTGAGTCCCAAGTGCTAGGATTAAAGGTGTGTGCCACCACACCCAGCCTATACTTAGCTTCTTTTTTTTTTTTTAATTTTTATTTATTTATTTTGTATGTGTATGAATGTACTGTCTGCATGTAGGTCTGTGCACCCGTGTCATGTAACACCATGGAGGTCAGAAGAGGGTCTCGGATTCCCCTGGAACTGGAGTTCTCCTGGAATTGGAATTACAGACGGTTCTTAACCACCATGTGGGTGCTGGGGATCGAACCTGGTCCTCTGCAAGAGCAGTCGGTGCTCTTAACCACTAGGCTATCTCTCTAGCCCCTATACTTAGCTTCTTACATGGTGCCAGGGGTCAAACTTAAGTCATCATACTTGAATAACAAACATTTTAGTGACTGAGCTACCTCGCCATCTCTTAAATGCTGGTTTTGTTGTCTTTTTACTTAATGTGAATGGGTATCTTTCCATGTCAGCAAATATTGATAAGCATTATATGTTTTAATGGCTGATATCCTATCGTTAGACTTAATTATTTTTAATATATAGATTTCTACCAAAAATTGTTTTTAAGTATTATCAATGCTCTAACTGAAGTCCTTATATTTCTGTGCACATTTATCTGATCACGTCCATAGACGTGTTCCTAGAAGAGGATAAGGCAGTTTTAGCTACTTGTTTGCACAACAATGGTGTGTAACATACAGTCCTCAAAAGTAGTAGCTTAAAATTGGGTATTCATTGAAATCACAAGCTTGCAGTTGGCAACTTAGGCTGAGCTCAGTTGGACTGTTCTTCCAGGCTGGCTAGTCTTGCTTCCAGGTCTCTGAGTCAGCTACCAGTAGGGTGATCTCAGCTAGCCTTGACTGAGACTAGGGCAGTTTGGCTTTGTGCTATAGTCCCCCAGGTTAAAAGCAGAACCAAGGGGAAGAAGACGAAATCCCCACATGAGGCCTTTTCAAATCTCTGCTGGAGTGAAGTCTGCTACCATCCCATTAACCAAATCAAGTTGTGTAGCTGAACTCAAAACCAAGTGATCAAGGTGAGAGGAACTACAAAGTCACCTTTCAAAAGCCACAGGTGGGACTAAGAAGTGGCTCAGTTGGTAGTGTACTTGCCTAACATGCTGAAAGCCATGGGTTCGAGCCCCTGCATTGCATAAACTGTGTGTGGTGGTACACACCTGGATACGATATGGAGTCAAGAGGATCAGAAGTTCAAGATCATCCTCAGCTACTAAGTAAGTTCAAGGCCAAGCTGGGCTATATGAGATCCTGTCTCAAAAAACAGAAAGCAGGGTGGCAGGGGTGTAGGTTCAAACTCATTTATGTAATTGCCCCCCCAGAGGCACACTCAACGCCACATCTGGGCGCAACCTTACAAACTGCCCAGCAGATGGGACTGGTTCTCACTGCCATGGATGATACATGAATGTCACCCGGTAGAGTGTTCAGTTGATGCTTCCCGGTCCTCACTTTGCCTCACCTTCCACGACGGCCTTGAGCTAGATTTTGTCCTGATTCCTGTTGGCCTTTCCTGTTTTCCCTCCCACCACCCTAGCTACCATGCACATCCAAGTCCCAACATGGCTGAGGCCTACCTCTGTCGCCCTGCAGCTCTTATGACTCTGCCTCTCTCTGAGGCAGGTAAGGTGACAGCATGTCCTAGCTTGTCTAGGGCTTCACTGGGTTTAACGTGTAAAGTCTTGGGGTTGGAAGGATGGCTCAGCAGTTAAGAGCACTGGCTGCTGCAGAGGACCCAGGTTCGATTCCCCTCATTCACATGATGGCTAACAACTGTCTGTAACTTCAGTTCCATGGGATCTGATGCCCTCTTCTGACCTCCTCAGGTGCTGCATAGCATGGGTCCACTTACATAATACAGGTTCTGAAGAAAAAAAAAAATACAGGCAATACACTTATACACATAAGATAAAAATAATAAATATAATACTTGAAAAAGTGTAAAGTCTTACATCTCAAGATCTCTACCAGACCCAGACAAACCCAGCCAGTTGATCACTGTAAGGGACGGGCTTGGCAACTTTAAAGGGCCAGAGAATAAATATTTTAGTACTTTGTTGAGAGCCCTCTATTCTGACCAGTGCAGGGTTAAAAGCAGCTCTAGATAACATGTAACAAATGGGTGTGGCTGGGTGCCAGCCCAAGTTTATTTACAAAAACAGGCAGTGCACTGGGACTGGGCAGTGTGCTACAGTTTTCTGAGTCTTTTCTGAAGCTTAACATTTGTACTATCCAATGTAAGCCTGTGTTATCTATGTTCTGCACAAGTGTGTGTGTGTGTGTGTGTGTGTGTGTGTGTGTGTATGTGTGTGTATCTTATTTCAAATGGACTTGTTTTGTCTCCTTGGCTGGAATATATGGAGAGTTTAATGTCTTTATATCATGCTCCATCACTCAGCAGCTATGTGAAGTTGGATAAAATACTTAAACTCTCTGGCCTCTGTTTCGTCGGCTGTCAAATAACAGTGGTACTGACCCCTTAGGTATTCGGGAAGATTAAACAAGTACATCTTTTACAGCACATGGTAGATGTATGCTCAATAAATGATACTTATCAGAATCATCTTCATCATCATAGTCACCACTGTCATCCTGTGTACCTTCTTTATTAGGTGGCATAGTTCTGGTTATAGGAGCAGCTCAATCCATAAGGTGGGGGCCTCTTCCAGGCTCTGTTTAGCTGAACATTCATTTCAGAGGGGAGCATATTAAGGAGGGCTGGGCGCTCCAAGCATAGCCAACAGTACTCTTCTCAGAAGCTGCCTGACCTGGTTTCCATGGTTACCAGCCATCTCTGAGTGCCCAAGAGGTCAAACCCCAGCCTCCTCATCACAGATGGTCTAGCCTCAGAAAGCCAGCTTCTGCTTCATATTCCATCTCCTAGTCACTCCCATCCCTGCCTGGACTCTGCGGGTGAGGCTCAGGATGGCTCCCTACCTCCAAGGCTGTAGCTAGAAGGTCCTACATGGCCTTAAGGCCCCTGGTAAGAACAAAGTTGGGTGTAGGCCTGCTTGAGGGAGCTTGGAATGGGGGTGTGCGTTTGCCACACAGAGTCCTTCCCTTGTGGTGTCAGAAGGGAGATCTCATAGTTGCTGGTCCAGGGACAACCCCCCCCCCCCCAGCCAGAACCTGGGCATCTTGCTTAGACGTCTTTTCCATCTTAGGGCTGGCTCAGCTTTGATCTGGGAAAATGAAGGCTCCACTGCCAACTTTCGCAGGGAGAGCTGAGTCTCACTGATCCTGCTGGCTCAGGCGCACTTCATTTCTTGGTAATTAAACAAGTGGAGATCAAAGCCAACAAATCTCCCCCGTCTCTCAGCGCAGGAGATGAAGGTAAATATTTCCAGCAACAGTTCTTTCTTTCTTCTCATTAAAAGTGACACATGAAATGTCTTCGCTTTACTTTGAAGAAAACGGATGAGTTCAAGGTCAGTCCCTAGAAGATGTCCTGCCTGACTACCTTGATTATTCCGTGCCAATTTTTATTATCGCAGTATTGTGCTCAGTGAAGGGATTGCAGTGTCTAAAACACATCAAGCCAGAAGACAAAGGGAAGGGAAAGAAGACACACCCGGCAACTGGGACCCACATCTGGTGACGCTGACCCTTCACGGGCAGAGCTGAGAGCTTCCGAGGCTTGCGTCTGAAAAGGCTCCTGGGACTCCACCCAAACCTCAGGCCGTGGTCCCGACCTTTCTTGGCTGTGTTCCCAAAATGCCTTTTGAGATCCATCTTCTCTGAAAGGGGCAGCTCGCCAGGAAGCTCTCCTTAGGGCCACTAACTAGTCCAGGGAGCTCAAGGCTGAGGCTACAGATGCTGCAGGGGCCCAGGTGAGCTCCGGGACTACCCTCGGCTGGCCAGGGGTCTGGACTGCTAAAGACAGCCCCTCCTCTCTGGCTCTGTCTCCCTCGCTGTCTTCTTCCGCCTTTGGCTGCACACTTGGCTTCCGGGTCTCTGTTGCTTCCTCCTGGCTCCTGCCAGCTTGCCCTCTCTCTCTGGAAGCTGCTGAGAATCCAGGACTCCCTCACATCTTCAAGCTTATTCACGCTTAGCTCTCCTGCTTTGGCCTTGACTCTTCATGGCTTGGTTCCCATTCCCAAATTCCAGAGAGGAGGTGTATGGGGAGGGTGGAGGCTGACTGGCCTGCTCCATCATTTTGAGCCAGGGGACTGTGTCTCAGTACTGGTCAGGCTGTGGGTGCTCCAGAACCCGCCTCTGACCCAGTTAGCAGTAAGTATAGGGCCTCCTTCCCGAAGTCATGGGTAGGAAGAAGCATCAGCTTCTGTGCTAGTCTGCAGCTCAGCTGGTAGAAAACTTAACTGCCGTGCGCGAGTCTTTGCGTCCCCTCCCCAGCACTGCGTAGATCAGCACTGTGGCACACACCTGTAATCCCAGCACTTGGGAGCTGGTGACAGGAGGGTCAGAAGTCCCAGGTCATCCTCAGCTAACCCTATTGAGAAAAAAAAACTCCAAACCCAAAAATCAAAACAACAAAAAAAAGCAGCTTCTCTTTCAGCAAAACGTGGCTGACAAAATGGCCCCCTGGGCGGCTCTGGCTGCGACCAACTTGGTCAGTGGTATGGAGGCCAAGGGTTGAGCGCTGGGTTTGACTCTTGGCTGCCTTTTTTATCAGCTGGATTTTTCTTTTTGTGATATGTAATTTACATACTATAAAATTCTCCCCTGACAGTGCAGTTAAGTATTTTTAGTACACTGAACAAGATTTCACAACTAAGACTACTATCTAATTCCAGATTACCTCATCAACCCTAAAAATAAATGCCATGCCCTTCACCGTTCCTTCCCCCTCCCCTCCCCCAGCCTCAGGCAGCCACGGATCCGTTTTCCATGTCTGTGGACATGTGTCATTCTAAGCACACAATTCGCAGCCTTTTGTTTTCCTCTCCTCCCTTAGTGTAGGGTTCATGAGGCTTGCCCGGGTCACAGCACTGTCTTTTCACTGTGTTACGTTCCACTTCATGGACAGACCACATTTTGTTGAGCCCTTTGTGTGTCCTTCCCACTTTCTGGTTTTGAGTTGTGTGGCTGTGAACAAGCTTTTGTGGGCATATGTTTTCCGTTCTCTGGCATGCATGCTTTGGAATGGAACTGCTGAGTCATGTGACAATCCCATGCTTAGCTTCTGGAAGAACTGCTAGGCTGCTTCACGAAGTGGCCGCATCATTCCACAGTCTCACCAGCTATGTAGGAGGAGTCCAATGTTTCCGAACCCTCACCAACACTTGCCATGTCTCATTCAGTTTATTGCCATCCTAGCAGGTATGAAGTGATGTTCCAAAATGGTTTTGATTTGTATTACCCTAATGGCTTATGTTTTGAACATCTTTTTTTTTTTTTTTTTTTTTTTTTTTTTTTTTGGTCTTTTCTAGACAGGGTCTCCCTGTAGCCCCAGCTGTCCTGGAACTCACTCTGTAGACCAGGCTGGCCTTGAACTCACAAAGATCTGCCTGCCTCTGCCTCCCAAGTGCTAGGATTAAAGGCGTGCGCCACCATGCCCGGTGAACATCTTTTATAGTATTCATTGATCACTTGATATTTTTGAAGAAATGGCTATTCAACTCTTTACCCATTCAAAAAGAGCAGATTATTTGTCTTTTATTAGTGTTTGATCTTTGCATAGCTTCTTAGGCTCTTTGGAACTAAATCTTATCTGATCAGTAAGGCTACCTACTTTGGGTGGTCTAGGGCATTCTTCAAAGCATATAGTGCCCAACACAGTGCCTGACTCATGAAAGAATCCCAAATGACATCATCGTCATTATTTTTGGAGACTATCTTATTTTCTTTTTCACCATTATTAATATTATTTGGTCTTCTTGAGACAGGATCTCCCTGTAGCCCCAGCTGGCCTGGAACTTGATATGTAGACCAGGATAGCCTTGACCTGCCTCCCAAGTGCTGAGGAGACTATTTTCTTAAAAATTTTTTTAATTTATTTTTTTATTTTTATTTTCTGTGTATAAGTGTATTGCTTGCATGTACGTAAGTAAGTGCACCTGTGTTGTTCAATGCCTGCAGAGGTCAGAAGAAGGCATTGGATTCTCCTGGAACTGGAGTCACAGACCGTTGTTAGCTGCCATGTGGGTGCTGAGAATTGAACTTGGTTCATCTGCAAGAATAGCCAGTGCTCTTAACTACTGAACCATCTCTCCAGTCCCCTTCTTTAAATAAAAAAAATGTGTTATTTATGATTTTTATTTTATGTGTATGAGTGTTTTGTCTGCATGTGTGTATGTGTACTGCATGTATGCTATGCCTGCAGAGGGCAGAAGAGGATGTCATATCCCTTGCAACTGGAGTTAAGAATGCTTGTTAGCCACATGTGGGTCCTGGGAAGCAGACCCATGTCCTCTGCAACAGCAGCCAGTGCTCTTAGCCACTGAACCACCTCTCCTGATCCTAGTTTATTTTCTTGATGACATGATCTCTCCTCCACCAGGAAATCTGTTTTAGGGTTGAACTTGAGAGTATATTACAAGCAGCCCAGGATGCGGAGGAAGAATAGGAACACTCATCCTGCTGAGGAATAGACGTGAGGTACAATAGATGCTGCTGCCCTTTTTGCTTGCTAGGAATTCTGACAATAGAAGAGTCTGGAAGTGACTTAATGTGATATAAAGCAATACTTAGGATGTCACCTTAAAGGAGGAAAGGTTTCTTTTGGATTGTAATTTCAGAGTTCTTGGCCCGTGGTCACAGGTTTTGCATCTGTCTAAGCTTGAATATCATGGTGGACATCATGGGGTAGAACTACTTAGGCAGACAGGAGAGAGAGGAGAGAGGGAGAGAGGGGAGGGAGAGAGAGGGGGACAGGGAGTAGGAAGAAGGGAAAGGGGATGGAGAAAGGGAAGGTATAAAGGGGAAGAGGGGAGAGGGAAAGAAAGAGGGAGAGAGAGGGAGAGGAGGGATAAGATATATACTCCCAGGACAAGCCCTGAGGATCTTGGCCCCGCCTCCTAGCTTCTGTTACCTCCCAGTAATAGTAGCTGATGTGCCCATAGTGGATTAACCCATTGATTAGAGCCATCATGATCCGATTACTTTGTAGAAGTTTGCCTCTGAATATTGCTGAGCTAAGGACTGGGTATCCAATAGATGAACCCATAGGGACATTCTAGATCTGAATCCCAACAGGAGACACACTGGCTAAGGGGCTGGAGAACATTGGCAGAGAACAGAGAATTGTTTTTTTTTAATGCCCCCTTTTTAAAAAATTTTACTTATTTATTTTTTAGTGTATGAATGTAGTGTGTGCATGTAGGTCTGTGCACCCGTGTCGTGCAACGCCTCGGAGGTCAGAAGAGGGTGTCAGTTTCCCCTGGAACTGGAGTTCTCCTGGAATTGGAGTTACAGATGGTTCTCAGCCACCATGTGGGTGCTGGGGATCGAACCCGGGTCATCTGCAAGAGCAGTCAGTGCTCTTAACCGCTAGGCCATCCCTATAGCCCCGAGAATTGTTAAAAATAATTTTTATGAGGGGCTGGAGAGATGGCTTAGTGGTTAAGAGCACTGGTTGCTCTTGCAGAGGACCTGGGTTCAGTTCCCACATAGCAGCTAATCATCTGTAACTCCAGCGCCAGGGGATCTGGTGCCCTCTTCTGACCTCTGTGGGCATTGCATGCAGGTGGTATACTTACATACCTCTGCTGCATCTGTGTGCCAATCAACTCAAGGTGGGATCTGTTTCTGGCATGGCTCCTTGGTGAGTGCTCTGGCAGTATGTTATGTTTTGGACTTTAGATTCCTACCCAAAGCTCATGTTTTGAAGGCTAGCAAAATCGCCACCAGATGGTGGTGCTATTAGGAGGAGTTTGAAATTTTAAGAGGCAAGTCGTCTTTGGTTTTACTTCTTTTACATTTATTTGTCTTTTATGTTTACGAGTGTAATGCCTGCATGTAGGCAGGTGCACTCATTTCGTGCAAGTCCTGTTTGAAAAAAGGTGGGCCATTCAGGGGCATGCCTCATGTTTTGGGACCAGTTTCTTCCAGTCTTGCTCTTTGCTTCCTGGCTGGGATGAGATGAACAGCTGTGCTCCACTGTGTGCTCCCTTCATGCTGTTCTTCCTTCACAGGCTCAGAGCTCTGGAACTAACCATGGACCAAAACCCATGAAGCCATGAACCATTAATCCTCCTTTTAAATTGTTTATCACAAGCATTCTGTCCCAGTGACAAAAAGTCAACACATGCCACCATAGTCCTGGGGCCATAGATGTTGCTCAGTTCTTTCAGACTTCAGAAATAAGGAGACTCCTTTTAGCTGGTCACTGCCTATGTGGCACAGCATTTGGGGTGGAGCCTTTGAAAGGAGATTAGGTAACAAGGCTAGGCCCTCTTGGATGGATTAGTATGCTTAGAAAAGCAGCCCAGGGGCTCTCTCACTGTCTCTCCACCATGTAAAGATTCAGGGATTTATCCACAGTAGGTTTAGCAACCTACAAGGGGACCCTCAGTAGAACCCAGCCATACCGGTGTCCTGATACAGAGCTCCCAGCTTCTAGATTTGTACAGATACCTCTCTGTTGTTTCTAAGCTACCCAGTCCATGTATGTTGCTACAGCAGCCTGAGCTGACTCAGACACTCTCCCCAGTGCCTAGGTTAAATCTTCTTACTAAAGAAGGTGAACCTTTGCTGCGAGGAGGGGCTGGGGAGGTGATGGTTTCCTGCCTCCACATGGAGATTTCCATCCATCCTTAGCATTAGTGGTGGATGGCATATTTTCAAAACAAATTTTCAAAGTTTAAACACCAGAGGACAGTTTGTTCAGTCAATGAACAGACTAAATACCCACAATGTCACACAAACCGAGCCAGGCATTTTTTGAAAGATGCTTCCATCTAGTAGGAGGAACCGCAAGCAAACAGTACCCAGAGTTGATGACAGAATGAAACAGATATGCCACTACAGTTAGCAGGGTGTGGAGAGCTGCTCACTTTGACAGGGCACCAGGGAACGTTCCAGGAAAGACGAGGAGGCCGTGGAGGGGATTGGGTGCTGCTGGCCAAGGCCTCACAGGAGGGGCAGAGGGGCGGGTGCTTGTGGAGCAGGGAAGAAGGTAGAAAGGTGACTCAAAGAAGCTGAAGAGATGGGATTGGATTTCTGTGTTGGTCAGGGGGTTGGACTGTGTTCTGGAAGAAAAGTAGAGCCTAAGGTGGGAGTTCAGCAGGGCGGTGGCATGTTCCATATCTTTTAAGTAAAGGCCAGGCATGGTGGCACACACCTTTAATCCTAGCACTTGGGAGGCAGAGGCAGGCAGATCTCTGTGAGTTCAAGGCCAGCCTGGGCTACAGAGTGAGTCCAGGCCAGCTGGGGCTACAGGGAAACCCTGTCTCGAAAAGACAAAAAAAAAAAAAAAAAGAAAGAAAGAAGGAAAGTAAGAGGGAAGGAAGAGTCAGGGAAGTTGAGAGGCTGAGGAGGACCGAGTAGAGATGGCTGGAATACTGAGGAGGATGATGAGAGGTCCTGGAGGGTGAAGGAAAGCAGCACATAGTTGGGCTGGCTGCACAGTCCTTCAGTGTGTGTGTGTGTGTGTGTGTGTGTGTGTGTGCGCGCGCGCGTGCGTGCATGCGTGTGTGCGTGTGCGTGTGTGTGTGTGTGTGTGTGTGTGTGTGTGTGTCTTCTCTCCTGTTGGTATTTGCTGT
This sequence comes from Rhizomys pruinosus, assembly GCA_009823505.1. Lineage (NCBI taxonomy): Eukaryota > Metazoa > Chordata > Mammalia > Rodentia > Spalacidae > Rhizomys > Rhizomys pruinosus. Next base: position 419,659 of record VZQC01007107.1, read on the forward strand.
CCCAGATCTGGGGCTCATGTAGAGGTGCCTTCTGGTCAGCCAGCCCTATTTCGTTGGTCGCTTTCTGCCAGGAAAACCCACAGGAAGATAGAAGAGTTGGGAAGACTAGAGATTTCTGAATGAGCTGTTCAGATGAGCAGGGGAAAGGTCAACACATGCGTTTCACTGAAATAGATATCAGCTGGCCTTGGTCGTTGTTATGGTTTGAGTCCCCTACAGGGTCATGGGTTTGGATACCTGGTTTCCAGCTGGTAGCACCATTTGAGGAGATTGTGAGCCTGGCTGGTACGGGTGGCTTACCGGGGGTCAGCCTTGAGGTTTCTCGCTTGGCCCTGCTTCTGATGCCAGCCCAGTCTCCACTCGAGGAGCTCTGCCACACACTCCCAACACCACTGAGTGAGTAGCTCCTGCTGCTGGGCCTTCTCTGCCTTGATGAACTGAAGCTCCCTTGAATCCTCCCTTCCTTAAGTTGCTTCTGTCTGCTATTCCATCACATTGATGAGAAACATGATTACCCTGGAACTGTCCTGTTAATGCATTCTGTGAGTCTTGAGCATAGAATGAGCATTTGTCTTACAGGATAGGGACATGGTGATCTTGGATGTCCCCGGAGAAGGGGAGGGGGAGGGACATTCAGGGAAGGGGAGGAAAAGCCCCGATAATTTTTCCCTTATCTTGAGAACAGCCTTGTCTGGAACCCTGAGGGTTTGTCAAAGACCCCAGTTCTCCTAGGCTCACCCTCAGATGTGTGGGGTCTGGCCAACACCTGTATTTTCTTTTAAAAAAGTTTTAAAAAAAATTATTTTTATTTTATATATATGAATGTTTTGTCTGCATACATGTAAATGCACCATATGCATGCAATGCTCACAAAGGCCAGAAGAGGGCGTCAAATACCCTGGGACTGGAGTTACAGTTGTGAGCCATCATGTGGGTACTGGGAACTGAACTTTGGGCTACTGAAAGAGCAGTCAGTGCTCTTAACTACTGACCCATCTCTCCAGCCCTGACAACTGCACTTTTAACTCAGGATTCTAATGTTCTTCAAAAGCCGAGCACAACTTATTTGAAAATATTTGCTCAAAGAAAGAAAGGGACTCTGCTCTATGACCCTTGAGCTTTGCTCAAGGATCAAGCAGCTACATACACTTGGTTTGAAATGACCTTAAACAGAAGATACAGTTAGGTCTCTCTTCCCATAGGGAGCTGCTGAATTGAGTATCTAGAAAGATTTTCCAGTTTGTATAGGACATTTTTTACCTTTCTGTAAGTCATAAGCCACCTAGCTTTATGTAAACCTTGTCATTTTGAATATATATAAGAATTACACAAGTAAGAATACCAATTAATCTGGCTATCCCCCATACAGCTATGTACACAGGAGCACCTTTTCAAAAGCACCCAAGGCAATTCAAGACAGTTCCAGAAAGTAGTATCAAGTTCTTTCCCACCAGGTGGCGCCAAGGACTATCTACAGTTCTGCTGGATGGTTTCTGCCATCTTTGGCCAGATAATCCCCTGGGTACCAGTGTCCGAAGGCACTATGGTCCCTCACTGAAGTCCAGACTTTACTGGGGTCTCCCTAGGGTCAATACATTTAGGTTTGACTACAGAATCAGAGTCTGGGAAGTCTCAAAGCATGATGTCTTTGAGGGCTTTTTGGAGTTTTCACAGAACACTCCGTGCTTTCTTTCAAACCTACCTGGCAGCCGAGACTCGGAGTGCTTTCCAGGTCTGCTTACATATGATCTTTCCTCTTCCTCTTCCTCGCTCTCCTCCTCCTCCTTCTTCTCTCCCTCATTCTCTTCTTCCTCTTCCTTCTCCTCCTCTTCCCCCTCACTTTTAATAGAAAATTAAATGTAAGGAAAATATAAAGAACCTGATGTTTCTGTCACCAACTCCTAATCAATCATGTTTCCTCCCCCACTATTTATTTATTTATTTTAAATATTTTTAGGGGCTAGAGAGGTGGCTCAGCAGTTAAGAACTCCTGCTGATCTTGCAAAGGACCTGAGTTTGGCTTCAGTTCCAGAGGACCCTATGCCCTCTTCTGGCCTCTGTGGGCACAAGGCATGAACATAGTACATGTACATACATGCAGGCAAGTACTCATACACATAAAATAAAAATAAGTTACTGTTGGGCTGGAGAGATGGCCTAGCGGTTAAGAGCGACTGCTCTTAAAGAGGACCCGGGTTCGATCCCCAGCACCCACATGGCGGCTGAGAACCGTCTGAAACTCCAACTCCAGGAGAACTCCAGCTCCAGGGGAATCCGACGCCCACTTCTGACCTCCGCGGCATTGCACGACACGGGTGCACAGATTTGCATGCAGACAATACATTCGTACATGTACAGAAATAAATAAAATTAATAATAAAAAAAAAGTTACTGTTAAAAACCAAACGACCCTCCACCAGACTGGTGTTACATTTGAAAGTATTTTATATAAAATAATTTTTATTTGAAAAGTTTCTTATTTATATTGTTTGTTTAAATTGACAATTCTGGAGGTTTATGGGACACAATATGATATGTTGATGTATGTATGCTATGTAGAATTATTAGATCAGGCTAGTTAAGAAACCCATTACCTCACATATCATTTTGTTGTTGTTGTGGGAATGCTGAAATTTTTTTACAATTTGGAAAAACACAATGTGTTATTATCATGTATGACACATCAGTAAAACTTGTTCCTTTTGCCTAACTGAAAGTTTGCACCCTTTCATCACCCTTTCCCCTCTCACCGTTCATCCCCTCTTCGGCCTCTGGTCACCATCATTCAACCTTTACTTCTGCAAATTCAGCTTTTTTTAGATTCAGCATCTAAATGACACCACAGGATATCTGTCTTTCTACCCCTGGCTTATTTCACTTAGCATGAGGTCCTCCACGTTTGTCCATGGTGTTGCAAATGATAGTTTGTACTTTTTTTTTTTTTTTTTTTTTTTGAGACAAGGGGTCTCCCTGTAGCCCCAGCTGGCCTGGAACTCACTCTGTAGACCAGGCTGGCCTTGAACTCACAAAGATCTGCCTGCCTCTGCCTCCCAAGTGCTAGGATTAAAGGCATGCGCCACCACGCCAGGCTTGTTTGTACCTTTTGAAGATAGATAACATTCTGCTGGGTAGATGTATCACATTTTCTTTACCCACTCATACATTAATGGACATCTCAGTTTCTTCACTGTTTAACTATTGTGAATAATATTGCAATGAACAAGTATACTGATTTCAATTTCCTTGACTATATACCCAGAAATGGAGTTAATGGGCCACTTGGTAATTCTAGTCTTAGTTTTTGGAGGACCTGCAGATTGTTTTCCATAATGACTGCACCAACCGTGTCATCAGTGTCATCAGTCGTGCACAAGGGCTCTATTTTCTGCACATCCACACTTCCATTTAGCACTTCCATTTTGCCCTTTTGAAAATAGTCCTTCTTGGGCTGGAGAGATGGCCTAGCGGTTGGGAGCGCCGACTGCTCTTGCAGAGGACCCGGGATCGATCCCCAGCACCCACATGGCGGCTGAGAACCGTCTGTAACTCCAATTCCAGGAGAACTCCAGTTCCAGGGGAGTCCGAGGCCCTCTTCTGACCTCTGCAGTATTTCACGACACGGGTGCACAAACCTGCATGCAGACAATACATTCATACACATAAATAAATAAATAAAATATTAAATAAAAAAAAAGAATACAGTCTGACCCTGAGTTCCTAGTTCCCACAGCTACCTGAGGTCAGGATGAACTTTCCCAGCCCTGAAGCAGTACCTCCTACCCCCTAAGAAGCCCATTCCTCTCCAAGGGACTTCATGCTGCTAAACACAACCAATCAGCTTAAAGGTCACCACTGCTTGCATTGTGTTTCTATAGCCTTGCAATTGTGTATGTATGATGTCACCAAATTCCTCTAGTTTGTGGCTTTGGCTTTAAAAGGTCTCTGTAACAGTCGCGGTCGCGCTCATCCCTGCGTGGAATGGGTTGCATCCCTGACACATCAACAATTGGCTCCCTTGATGTGTCACTTTTCTTAATTGGGTTCTGGTGCACCAGCAAATTAAATAAATTTCATATTAATCTGCGGCCCCTCATTGGTTAATTTTGTGAGTGTGGCAGTTTGAGTCCAACAGGCCATGAAAACTCCAGCACCACATTCATCAGACGGGCACTGATGGTGAAGGCCACTAATTTTGCCATTTTTATCCACCTTATGGTATTTCAGGACAGCCAGCTTCACCTTCTTTCTCTTATGCTCATTCTTCTTGGGAGTGGTGTAAGACTTCTTCCTTTTCTTAGCCCCACCATGAAGTCTCAATACGAGGTGAAGTGTTGATTCCTTTTGAATGTTACAGTCAGATGAAGTTCGTCTATCTTCCAGCTGCTTACCAGCAAAGATCAGCCTTTGTTGATCAGGAGGAATACCTTCCCTGTCCTAGATCTTGGCTTTTACATTTTCTATAGTGTCCAAGGGTTCAACCTCAAGAGTGATGGTCTTCCCCATCAGGGTCTTTACGAAAATCTGCATCCTGGTGGTGATTCCACTGCAGATGGCAGATTGGAAAGGAAGCCCAGTATTTATTTTTTAGGAACTGTTTAGTTAGGGAGCTGGAGAGATGGTTCAGTGATTAACAGCACTTGGTGTTCTTCCAGAGACCTTGAGTGGGTTCCTAACACCTCCATGAGGCAGCCCACAACCAACAATAACTCCAGCTCCAAGGGAATCTAATGCCGTCTTCTGGCCTCCTCGTGTACCTGTGTACACACACAATAAGAAATACTAAAAAGGGATGGCCTAGCGGTTAAGAGCGCCGACTGCTCTTGCAGAGGACCCGGGTTCGATCCCCAGCACCCACATGGCGGTTGAGAGCCATCTGAAGCTCCAATTCCAGGAGAACTCCAGTTCCAGGGGAATCCGAGACCCTCTTCTGACCTCCGCGGCATTGCACGACACGGGTGCACAGACCTGCATGCAGACAGTACATTCCTACACATAAATAAATAAAAAAAAAAAAAAAAAAAAAAAAAAAAAAAAAAAAAAAAAAAAAAAAAAAAAAAAAAAAAAAAAAAAAAAAAAATTAAAAAAAAAAAAAAAGAAATACTAAAAACAAATTTTTTTTTGGTCTTTTTGAGACAGGGTCTCCCTATAGCCTCAGCTGGCCTGGAAGCCACTATATATAGATCAGACTGGGATTAAAGGCATGAGTCACCATGCCCAGCAAAAATGATCTTTAATGTCATCAAATATCAGGTGAGTTTAGGATTTCTAGTTCTTTCACATATGAAACAGTTTTGTAAACATTTGAATTTTAGGATTCACAAGAAGTGTATAGCTGTGGTATGTTGACATGTCTCTGGAGTTAGAAAATAACATTATTATTTCATTTGGCTGCCATATCTCTACTAGATTTCCCTCATATATACAGATATATTGTCCCCTCATGCCAAGGAGCTAAGATAGATGCCATTAGATAGTTGTGGAATCACTCCTTTTTTAAGGTCCTACAGTCCACACTGGTCATGTCCATGTACACAGGGTCACATGGACACTGGAGAGCAGCAGGATGAGACCTGGGCTTGTTCTCCGCCTGACTGCTGATGAGCACACACTAGACACCTTCATCTTACTCCCTGGAAGAGCCTGGCCAGCTCAGGGAGCAACCAGTGGGTACTGAGATAATTGCTCAAGTACTTTGTTAAAAGGAAAAAAAAACCCACCTTCTCTATGTTTAGTTTGCATTGACTCCCTGCATGGGGGCAGTTCCATGCCACTGTGTCAGTATCATTTACAGTTCAGTTTCACAGAGGTAAGGAGCTGAGTACCTGCTCCTCTTCCTGAGCCAGGGTCATTCACAAACAGTGCATTCATCACCAGTCCTTTCTGTTAATCCTCTCCTGATCAGCTCTCCTCCTCCACTTCAACTGAGAGAACCTAACTTTGAATTTCAAATGTCCTGATCCATGTTTTCATTCAAGTGGGGACTGATGAGTTAATATCTTTGGAAATAAATGGAGCTCACAGAAGCTCTTAAAATTCCCTGCCTCCAGTGCCTACATCACAAAGAATAGCACAGAAGCACATAAATCTTCAACTTGCATATGTTTACCTAATCACATTGGAATTCTCTTTGAACTTGACCCCAGGGGATAGAGATTATGGAATTTGCTGGTAGCTTAAAAAAAAAAATCACTGGAAAAGAGTTCTGTGTCATGAGAGCATCAGGATAAAATGGGGGGGGGGTGCTGTTGATACAAAGAAACCTGCCAGTATGACTGAAAATGGTTCCCCAGGCTTACCCGAAGCTGGGTTGGCCTCTCCACTTATGCTGGGGGCTGCAAACTGGTGGCCAGGATAGGGTTTATCTTTTCTTTTTTTGAAACATGGTCTCATGTAGCTGGTAGCTGAGACTGATCTTGATCTCACTGAGTAGACAAGGATATCTTTGATCCTTTTGCCTGTGCCTCCCAAGTGTCAAGATTACAGGTATGAACCCCCCTACCGCTCACTGTATGCATTGCTTCATGCATGCCACGTGAGGGCTCTACTCACAGAGCCACATCCCTAGCCTGAGGATTGGGTATTTTTTGAAAATCAATATATGCCTTTACCTTGTGTAATTCTCATGTTGCTTGGCAATTAGGTGTCTGCTGTCTGGGAGGGCATGGTCAGTGGGTTCCCCAGAGACAGGCTTGTCAAGGCAGGGTGATGGAGTGTGTGGATAGCAGTGGTTCTGTCTTGGGTCCCAGAAGCAAGTGCCAGTTTGGAAATCAAAGAGGTCAGACCTGGGCAAGTTCAAGAACAAAGATGTAGAAGGCCTAGTGGCGTGAGGGTTCCAGACCCCCCAGCTCTTGGCTATGTGATGCCTCTGGGGCAAATCTGGCCTGTACTGATGAACTAAGAATGATTATATGGTTGTAAAATGGTTGTAAGCTAATGTGCTAGGACATGCCCATAATCTAGCACTCTGGAGGCTGACATTAGAGAATTGTGTTTGAGACCAGCCCAGGCTGCATAGTGATACCCTGTCTCTAAATAAATAACTAAATAAAATATTTGGAAAAAATCCAAAGAGAGTATTCTGTGACATGTGAAACATCTGAACCTCAGTGTTCAGCCTCCATAAAGTTTTATCAGCATAGTGTTCGCGCTTATTTGCATAGTGTTGAAGGCTCCTCTGTGTTGCATCAGTGGAACTAAGCATCTGCATAGAGCCTGTGTAGACCACAAAGATAAACTACTTGTTATCTGGCCTTTGTTGACAGAAAAACAGAGCTCTTACCTCAAAGGAAATAGCAGATGGTTTATTCTGGAGCCAAGTGTGAGTGACCCTGGTCCAGGAACTCGGATTCAGATGACCACAACACCATTATTTTGGTTAGCGTTATCAGCCTAAGGGCTGGGTAGTTTTCTCAGCCAGTTAAGGAATTAAAAGGCAGGAATCAAACCACACTTTTGATCCCAGCACTTGGGAGGCAGAGGCAGGTGGATCTCTGTGAGATCAAGGCCAGCCTGGTTTTACATAAAGGATTCTAGGCCAGCTGGGGCTACAGGGAGACCCTGTCTCAAACAAACAAACAAACAAACAAACAAACAAACAAACAAACAAACAAATGAACCCAAAACAATTAAAAGGTAGGAAATAATCTCAGATCAACAGAGAGCAAGAGGCAAATAAACTTTTATTGAAAGATAATCACTTCATACACATAATGATCACACACACACACACACACACACTCACGCAGGGAAACATAAAGCTCTCCATAAGAATAGAGGGCAATTTAGAAACCAAGAATCCTCCATTCTTTTGGGAGGGCTTGGGTTCTAGGAATTTTAGTGTTTTCTCCTTCCCTAATTTTGGATATTCATTTATTTTGTTATTATGATTTTCCTTTTTATCTTTTTTGAAACAGTCTCCTTGTAGCTCCAGCTGGCCTGGAACTCACTATGTGGACCAGACTGGCCTAGAACTTGTAGAGATCACCTGCCTCTGCCTCCCAAGTGCTGAGATTAAAGGCGTGGCCCACCACACCAGGCTGGATTGGTTAATTTAAAGAAGAAAAGGCTGGTAGGCTTATGGCTTCAAATGATGAGGTGTCCAGGTCTATATGACTCTAAGCAGATCAGATGAAGGGGTATTGTTGAAGTTAAAAAATTAGGCCTTTCTCACAACAGCCTGCAAATTGGTTTCATATGAAGGATGCTTGTACTCATGGATCATCACTTATAGCTAAAAAATGAAAAAAAAAACTGAGAGAAAGATGCAGGACAGTTATGGCAAAATGCATGATCTGGGATGGGGTGGGGGTAGGGGGGAAGGGAAAGGGAAATATGCCTGATCTGAATTGGAAAATGATGTATGAAATGTACAAAGCACCAATAAAAAAAAAAATTAGGCCTTTCTGCCAGACTAAGAGGCAACAGGAAGTGGGCCATCTCAGTGACCCTGTTTGCTTGTTAGGGGTTTAGTCCCTTACATCATCTTCCAACATGGTGACAGTTTCATGAAGTTTTATAGTTATAGAAGAAATAAATCAAGGCACATTTCAAGTATATGGTTGGAAGCCTCTGGTGGGCAGGTTCTAGCAAAGTGGGGTAATCTCTGCTGTAGGCTCCAGATGCCATCTGATGACACTCAGCCTTTGAGTTGGTGGAATCTGGAGGTTTGTACATTCTTAAAGTATTTACCTAATAGTCACAAGGATGTAAGGTGACTGGTAGAACATAACATCCATGACTATCTCTATCAGAGCAGCTGAGACTATTTGCAAGAGACCCTCAAGAAGGGGCCTATTGGCATTCCCTCATAGAAGGAAGGGATAGAGAGGGTCATTAGACCCTCGCCTGAGAGTCCAGCTGCTACTTCCTATGCCTCCCTCCTAGCTGAAAGTGATTCTGACCAAGCTCTTGGCCTTGGGTGGTTACAGAGTATAGAAAAAAGTAGATTGACTGAAGGAGGGAATCCATCTATGCAGCCATGAGGAAGCTGTGCTGAGGTGAGACTTTTCAGTGATGCAGCTGCTTTGGCATCACCCATGCTCCTGTCAGTAACCTTCACCCATTACCTGTCAGTGACCTTTACCCGTGCTCTGTAAGTTCAATAAACTCATCAGTTCATCAAGATGGACTTGAATGGAATCAAGCTTTGGTCTCTTGTTGGTGCCCTATCTGGTTTGAGTAGCCCTGTGTTCCTATCTCCCCAGGAGAAGTTCTGGCAACAGATGACTATTTAGAAAGCTAAAGATAGCCCAATATAATTTGGCCCTTGATGGGTGGCTTTCCACAATCACAGATGTTCTAATTAGTCAACCAGACTTTTAGAATATTTGAAACAGCTTGCAGCCATTTTAAAGCCTTTGTGTATGTATGTGAGTGCACACAAGTGTTTGCATGCATGATTGTGGGGGTGCATGTGCCATGTATGCACGTGGAGGTCAGATGATGCCTCAGGTGTTGGTCCTTGCCTGCCCCCTTGTTTGGGGGAGGGGGTACACTTACCTTACTAATTGGCCTCTGGGAATTCTCTTGAATCCAATCTTTTTTTTTTTCACAATGTTTATTGAAAGATACAAGTACATAAAATCAGGGCATGAACATGATTTGATAGATTAAGTAGACTTAATTTCAATACTATAATAAGGGAACAGTTCAAATTCTCACCATTTGTTTCACACCCACAAAAACCACTTCAAGGGCATTAACAATCTCTCAAATCTGATCAGTTTTGTGCAAGTAAATCATATTTCTTTTTAAAAAGACTGTGCACTTGCCCAGGCTCAAGGATATTGAAATCTAGCACATAAAGCCCATTACTAGAGGTAGAAATACAGGCAATATACTATTTTTTTTGGTGGTTTTTTTTTTTTTTTTTGAGACAGGGTCTCCCTTTTAGTCCCAGCTGGCCTGGAGCTTGCTCTGTAGACCATGCTGGCCTTGAACTCACAGAGATCCGCCTGCCTCTGCCTCCCGAGTGCTGGGATTAAAGGCGTGAGCCACCATGCTCGGCTCAGGCAATATACTATTTACCGCAACAGCCATCAATTACTGTTAAGGATTTTCTGTAACAACCAAATGGATAGTCTAATATTACAACAACTCAAGTATTACTGAGCAAAGTTCATTTCTACAATGTTCAGTGTTTCTACTCAGTTTTCTAACTTTAAACAGCCTATGATAACTGGCAGCAGAGAAGGACCTTGCAATAGACTGCCTCTGCTTGAGAACCTATGATGCAATTATTGCATGCTGTTAATATACTACTAAACATTAAAGATATTCCTAAAGTATTTGATGGTCACTTATGATTAAGACATTACATTACAAAAAACCTTATGCAGAAGGAAACCCTTGCTGATGTGCTTCTGCTTTAAATATTGTGCCCCCAAATGACCTGGGGACAACTTTTTTCCTTGCCCTCAGAGGTCAACCAAGTCTTAGGGGATTATACGTGGCGGCACCTCTTGAAAAGTCCTGCAGAGGTGGGTCACCATTCTTCCTGTCCAGGGAGGTCTTGGAGAGCCACTAATGGGATTTCAGCCAGTGTTCAGTCTATAAAGAGGAAAGTCTGCTCATCCTTCAGAAAAGGAAGCCTGGTCTAGCAAGACCTGATTTTGTCCTCATGTGGATGGAACTGGTGGATGAGGAGCCGAAAGAAGCAAGGGGTTCCCACCCTCACCCCCCAAAAACCTCTGAGAGACCCCTGAGGATCAGATCCTCAACTGACCTCAACAAAAGAAAACCTTGGTTAACCTGGGCTATCTGTATGGCCTTAAGCATCTAGAAGGAAAGTACAACCAGAAATAAATAATAAGACCAGAGAACCTGTAATGCAAACACAAAACTTGAGATCTTAGTAAAAAGACAAAAAGAAAAAAAAAAAAAGAGAGAGCACCGTTGTTTGGCCTGTCTACAATTCTCACAGGCAGGCGCATATGCTCTGTAGATGCCACTGTTTTAGGCACTCCTCAAAGACATGAGATACAGCTTTTTTACTTTTTAACCTTCCAATGTGGACTGAGGACTGCTGAGATACTCAGCTTGTGAACTAAGCAGCTAATGAAATTCAGCCTCCTCAGAAGATGGACCGACATTGTTGGATCACCTCAGCAGTATCATGGAGGCCAATGCAGGGGGATCATGACACGACATGTGCTTACTGTATCCAATCTTTTAATAGTAATGCTGGGATTATAGACACATGCAACAATGTCCAGCTTTATAGGGGTTCTAGGGATTTGAACTCAGGTCCTCATACTTACATGATAAGTGCTTTACCCACTGAGCCCAGGTGTGCCTTCTTTCTGGGAGTTTAGTTCATACTTTTCACAGATAAGTTTTCTGACCTGTGAGTTAGTCATTTAGAAGCACAGGTCTGAGAAAATGTGGGCTCTGGATGGAATTAGAGCTGGGTGAAATAAACCATGAATTAACTGGTCTCTCTCAAGGCCAATTCTGTAACCTGCAAAATGGACATATTAACATGACCCATCTTGTGAGGTACTGCTTCCTAAGGCCCTAAGGACTGGGGTGAAGGGAGCCACTGAAACTTTCAGTGGAAACTTTCAGTGAAAGAAAACACTTTCAGGCCTGGGTTATCATCAGAACTACTCACTGGGCTTTTTTTTTTTTTTTAAATTTCTGTATGTGTATGAATGTATTGTCTGCATGCAGGTTTGTGCACCAGTGTCATGCAATGCCTCGGAGGTCATAGAGGGTCTCGGATTCCCCTGGAACTGGAGTTCTCCTGGAATTGGAGTTTCAGATGGTTCTCAGCTGCCATGTGGGTGCTGGGGATCGAATCCAGGTCCTCTGTAAGAGTGGTCGGTGCTCTTAACCGCTAGGCCATCTCTCCAGCCCCTCACTGGGCTTTTAACACATAGGGAGCCCTAGGTACTATTCCTCAGATTCCTCTGATTCTGTTGGTTTAGGACTGGTAATTGTGAGCTGTTGGGGAACTCAGACTTCAACCCAAGGGGAAAGTGGCAGTCTGGCCATGCATCTCATGACACAGATGAGGAGACATCAGAGACAATTGGCTTGATCCTCCAGGGTCTGCCTTCAATGACCCCTCTGCCAGTACCTCTTTTCCTGAGGTCACGTGAGCCATGTTTCATGTCTGTCCCCATACTGAGCCCAGTTTGTCCTGTGACATTAGCACCCAACTTCTAAACTTCCTTGGCCCCTTGGTGTACTGTGTCTCTCCGTCTAAAGCTCAACTGTCAATTTCAAAAAAACAGACAAACAAACAAAAAAACCCAAAAAAACAGCTGGGCGTGGTGGCGCTCGCCTTTAATCCTAGCACTTAGGAGGCAGAGGCAGGCAGATCTCTGCGAGTTCAAGGCCAGCCTGGTCTACAGAGTGAGCTCCAGGACAGCTGGGTTTAAAGGGAGACCCTGTCTCAAAAATACAAAGATAAATAAATAAATAAATAAATAAATAAATAAATAAAATAAAGCTCAACTGTGTTCCTCCACTGTTAACTATTTGGGTGTCCAGCTGAGTCCAGGTCCTAAGACCCTCATGTCAGATCAAGTCAAGGCCATATGTGACTTACAGCCTCCAGAGACAGTGTACCACATCTTCACTTTCCTAGGATTGGTGGCCTTCTTCCATCACTGGATCCCTAATTTTGCTGTTACAGCTGAACCCTTGTACCAGGCAGCTAAGGAGACCCCCCCACGGGGTCTCTCTCCTACCACACTATCCTCACTTCTCTCTCCTTAGGAATGCCCTCCTGGTGACTGGAGAGATGGCTCAGCAGTTAAGAGCACCAACTGTTCTTGCAGAGGACCCAGGTTCAATTCCCAGCACCCACATGGTGGCTAAGAACCATCTTTAACTCCAGTTCCAGGGGAATCTGATGCCCTCTTCTGACCTCTGTGGCATTACATGACATGGGTGCACCAACCTACATGCAGACAGTACACTCATACACATAAAAAAATACGAATTAAAAAAGGAATGCCCTCCTGGCTGCCCCTACTTTGCCCCGGACTCTTCATACCCTTTCTACCTGTTTTTTGTTTTTTGTTTTTTTTTTTTTTTTGTCTTTTTGAGACAGGGTCTCCCTGTAGCTCTGGCTGTCCTGGAACTCACTCTGTAGACCAGGCTGGCCTCGAACTCACAGAGATCCGCGTGCCTCTGCCTCCCAAGTGCTAGGATTAAAGACGTGTGCCACCACTCCCGGCATTTATTTATTTCTGTATGTGTATCAATGTACTGTCTGCATGCAAGTTTGTGCACCCATGTCGTGCAATGCCGCGGAGGTCAGAAGAGGGTGATGGATTCCCCCTGGAACTGGAGTTCTCCTGGAACTGGAGTTTCAGACGGTTCTCGGCCGCCATGTGGGTGCTGGGGATCGAACCCGGGTCCTCTGTAAGAGCGGTCGGTGCTCTTGACTGCTAGGCCATCTTTCCAGCCCACTCTTTCTACCTCTTTACAGATAGAATGTTGGGAGTGGCCACAGGGGCCTTAGCCCAACCATTGAGCCCTCACACTGGGCTACTTGTAGCGTTTCTCTCCAAACAGCTTGACCCCACTATCTGCCACAACCATTGACCTGCCCTCTCACACCAGGAGACAGTGCTCTCCTTAAAACTTCATCTCCTAGCCGGGCTTGGTGGCGCACACTTTTAATCCTAGCACTTGGGAGGCAGAGGCAGGCGGATCTTTGTGAGTTCAAGGCCAGCCTGGTCTACAGAGTGAGTTCCAGACACCTATGGCTACAGGGAGAACCTGTCTTGAAAAGCCAACCCCTCCCCCCCACAAAAAACAACCAAAAAAAAAAACTTCATTTCCTAAAGTCTCTTGATCCCAGGTGGACTGGACTCCACATCGTCATCCTTAACCATTTGTCCAGACTCAAGAAACCCCCAACCCAGGATGGATGGTCTGTCAAACAGCTGGGACCCACTATTCTCAGGTTTTCCAGAGACCCTCAAGGACAGGTCTGAATGGTCGGGTATGACAGCCTCTACCCTCTGTACTTTCACCATTCCTCTGCTCCCCCTGCTGCCACAGGTACCAGACTCTGTGACACCCCTGCCCGGCTGCCCTTTGTCTTGTTATTATCTCAGTCTTCATCTGACCAGGCGACGCTATACCAGATTCGACATACTGCTGGCATGTTCATGCTCGGGATACCTGGACGGATGAAACTGGAGAACCCATGTTTAGACTCTGTCCTCCAACCAAGATCATCTAACAGTAAGAGGAGACTTTCCAAGCTCAACCAGGAGACTCCTTCTGATCTTAGCACCTGGTCTCCTCCACTTCTTGCAGGAACACATCCAGGAGGTCTCCAGAGTGGTCTTTACATCCCTACATCCCTGTGCCCGCAGCCCCGCCTACTCCCAACTGTTCCCCCTCATCGTCCCAGCTCAGCAGGAGGAAGCCAGAGCAGAGTCATCACCCCCTATACCCTGCTCCCCCAGGCTGGGAGCTTTGTGAGATCAGGTTTGGGGGTACACTTTGATCTCGTCCTCGAAGTCCCAGGCTTAGCCCACATCTAGTTCCACACTAGCTCAGAGAAGAGCGGTGTCACAGTAGTCAGGACGCTTGGAGTCAGAGGCCTGCCTTTGGTTTCCATACTGTTCATTAGTCTCTGTTGTGATTTGAGTGTGAAATGTCCCCCTAGGTTTGTGTGTTGAACACATGGGTCCCAGCTGGTGGCACTGTTTGAGAAGCTGTAGAATTTTCAGAAGGTGAAGCCTAGCTGTAGGAAGGGGGTCACCGGAGATGAGCCTTGAGGTTTTATACCTTAGTCCTGCTTTCTGTTCCTTCTCTACTTCCAGATCGTAGATGAGCTTGACCAGCTGGTCTCCTGTTCCTTCCACCAAGCCTTACTTGCCATGATGGACTGTAACCCCTCAAACTGTAAGTCATAATAAACTCTCCCTTCCTCAAATTGCTTAATGTCAGGCATTTTGTCACAGCAAGAAAAGTAATTAACATAGTCTATACGTCTGTTTTTGTGCCAGAACTGTGTTGTCTTTGTTATTATGGCTCTGTAATAGGATTTGAAACCAGGCATTGTGATGCCTCTGGCAATATTCTGTTGCTCAGTCTTGCTTTGGGAATTTGGGAGGTCTGTTTTGAGTCCATACGGATTTCAGATTTGTTATATATAGCTGTAAGGTTATGACGTGCTCCCCCCCCCCCCAAATGAAAGGCCACGAGGTTTAGGCTCTCCGGAGCAAAGTTTAATTCAGGGTAGCCAGGGCTAGGCTCAGGGGAAAGATAGAGCCAGCACTGAATGGCGTCTGGGCTGGGAATTTAATGGAGAAGGTGGGAATGGGATTCAGTGAGAGTGGGGTGGGTAGCGCACTTTGCAGGAGTCTGGCTTTCGAAAGGCAGAAGATTCCTGAGTAATCGGTGATGGCCAGTTTTTCCATAACCAAAGGCTGGCCTGGTAGAGCAGGTTCCTGAGTGCCACCAGTCTTAAGTCTTAAGTGTCTCTGCATTTCAATGGGCTTCTGGAGCTCACACTTTGACAATCGCTTTATTATGATGTATGATTCTTCTATTCCTTGTTTCTTCAGGACTTTATTTTATTATTATTATTATTATTATTATTTTTTTTTTATGTGTATGAGTGTACTGTCTGCATGTAGGTTGGCGCACCCATATCGTGCAATGCCATGGTATTAGTCAGGGTTCTCTAAAGAAACAGAAGTAACAGGACGAATATATAGCTATATACAATTTATTGATTTGCTCACGTGACAGAGTTCAAGGAGTCCAACAGTAGATGCACCGCACTGGAGAGGCTGAGAATCCAGAGAACTGCTCAGTCTGCAAGACTGGATGTCTCAGTAGTCCCAATCTGGTGCTGAAGGCCCGATGGATTCCAGGAGATCTGCCGGTCTCAGTACATGCTGGGATCCGTAGGGTTGATCACAGCAGCAAGACAAACTCACCAGTGAGAGAAAGGCAAGCCACAGGAAAAAAAGGGACCAGCTCCCTGTGCCATGGCCTTTAATACTGCCTGCCGGCAGAAGGTAATACCCACATTTGGGGTGGGCCATCCGGGTTGAGGTGGTCCAATCCGAAGATCCTTTTTCTCCTATTTGTTCCTTAGTCCAGTCAAGTTGACACCCAGGATTAGCCATCACAGCCACGGAGGTCGGAAGAGGGCGTCAGATTCCCCTGGAACTGGAGTTAAAGATAGTTCTTAGCCGCCATGTGGGTGCTGGGAATTGAACCCAGGTCCTCTACAAGAGCAGTTGGTGCTCTTAACCACTAAGCTATCTCTCCAGCCCCCAAGGACTTTAATAATGAAAGAATGTTGAGCTTCTGGAGAGATGGCTCAGCAGCTAATAGCATGGGCTGTTCTTGCAGAAGACCCAGGTTTGAATCCCAGTACCCACAAGACAGCTAACGACCATCTGTAATTACAGCTCCAAGGGATATGACACCCTCTTTTGTCCTCTATGGGCATTGTACAACACAGGTGCACTTACACACATGCAGGCATAACACTCATACACATAAAATTAAAAAATAAAGAAAAAAGTGAAAAGAATGTTGTTTTGTCAAGGACTTCTCTGATTGAGAAGATGATATGATTTTATCTTGGATCCCATTTTGTGTTGGGCTTATTAATTTGTGTACATTAAACCATCCTTGCATCCCTGGAATAAAACAAAGTTGATAATGTGTTATTAAATTTAGTTTGCAAATATTTTATTGAGGGTTTTTGTATCTATGTTCAACAAGGAAACTGATCTGTAGTTTTCTTTGTTGTATCACATTCAGTTTTTGTATCAAAGTAATAATGGCTTTATAGAGTGAATCTGTAAGTGATCCTTTTATGTTTTATGGGACAATGTGAAGAGTACTGCTGTTTGTTCCTTAAGGTCTGGTAAAATACAGCAGCAAAACTCTCCAGTGTAAGGCTTTTTACTTTATAGGGAGTTTATACAGTTCTGTTTCAGTGTAATTGTTTATCTCCTCTAGGTTCAATTTTGGTTGGTCATATGTGCCTAGAAATTTATGTGTTCCTTCTAGATCTTCCAATTTATTGAACTATACAATTCAAAATATCTCCTAATGATCCTCTAGTTTTCAGTGTTATCCTCTTTTCTGACTCTAATTTTATTAATGTGCTTCTCTCTCCCTTTTCTGGAAGTTTTGCTAATGGTTTGTCAATCTTATGCATGTTCTTAACCAATTCTTGGGGGGCTGGAAAGATAGCTCAGCGGTTAAGTGAACTGACTGCCCTTGCAGAGGACCCAGGTTTGATTCCCAGCACTCATATGGCAGCTAAGAACCTGGGTTCGATTCCCAGCACTCACATGGCAGCTAAAAACCATCTTTAACTCCAGTTCCAGCAGAATCTGACACCCTCCTCTGACCTCCACAGCATTGCACGACATGGGTGTACCTACCTATATGCAGACAGTACACTCATACACATAAAATAATAAAAAATTTTTAAAAAGTTTAAAAAAGAAGAACTAATTCTTTGTTTCCTTGATCTGTTCTTTATTTCATTATAATATTTTTTGAGTTTCCATTTCATTAATTCTGCACTGATCTTCGGTTACTTCTTTCTATTTACTATTTTGGGGCTCAATTTATTCTTGAGGTACATCATTAGGTTATTTGAGATGTCTATGATATTTTTGAAAAATGTAGGCACTCATAGTATAAACTTCCCTCTTAGAACTTTCTTCACTGCATAGTTGTCTTTTCATTTCCACTTGATTCTAGGGATTTCTTCATTTCTCCCAATTTCTTCAAGACCCACTGATCATTCAAAAGTATATGGTTTGGCCGGGCATGGTGGCACACGCCTTTAATCCCAGCACTCAGGAGGCAGAGGCAGGTGGATCTCTATGAGTTCAAGGCCAGCCTTGTCTACATAGTGAACTCCAGGCCAGCTGGGACTAAAGGAAGACCCTGTCTCAAAAAGACAAAAAAAGTATATGGTTCAAGCTACATGTACTTGTATTATTTCTATAGTCTCTGTTGTTATTGACTTACAGTTTTATCCTATTACAATCTTGGAAGATACAAGAAATTATTTTGGTATTTGTTAAGACCTGCTTAAAATGCGATTTATTTTGGACAAAAAGCTTTATGGGCTGCTAAGAAGAATAGACATTCTGTAGATATTGGATGGACTATTCTGTAGCTATCTGTCATGTCCATTTGATCTATGGTATAATTTAATCTTGAATTTCTTTGTTGATTTTTTTGTCTGGATGATATACTTAGTGGGATGCTAAAATTACTATTATTGTATTTGTAGCTATTTGTTTTTCATGTCCAGCAATATTTGTTTTATGTAATTGGGTACATCAGTGTTTGGTACATATATATTTATAATTTTTATATCTTTTTGATGGCTTGTTCCCTTCATTAATATATGCAGTGACCATCTTTATCCCTAATTTTGGCTTGGGGTCTGCAGTGTCAGGTGTAAGTATGTCTAATCCTGCTTAATTTCAGATTCTGGGTGCTTAGAATATAATTTCTACATCTCTTTAAGTCTGTCTCCATCTTTGCCAAGGAGGTGAGTTTCTTACGGATAGCAAATAGTTGGCTAATAAAAATATTTTTATTGTATTTTTGCAATATTTGTACAATTTGATGGTATTTAGATCCTGTCCCCCATCTTCACTTCCCCCTACTGCCCCCTACCCAATTCAATATACTGTACTATATATATATATAATACAGCCTATAGCATCTGATTTGTGTCCCTACATGTCCCTCGGCATGGGTCCATCCACTGGAGCCTGCCTGGTCAGCCTACCAGGAACCCCATCTCTATAGATACTGTCTCTCCCACTTCTAACAGTCGTCAGTTGCCCAAAGCTCCATGCATTGGTTTAAGATTTCTTACCCTCTTCTCCATGTCTATGCTGAGATTTTGTCTGGTTTGAACTTGCATGGGACTTGGGCATACTGTCACCATTGCTGTGAGTTCATATGTGTAACTGACAGCTGTCTGGAAAACGTTGTTTCTTTGTGGTCATCCACCACCTCTGGCTCTTACAATCTTTTCATGTCCTCTTGCACAATGGTCCCTGAGCCCTGGGAGGCAGAAGTTTGAAGTGTGTGTCCTGTTCAGAGATGAGCACTCAGCCTTTTGTTCTCTGCACAGTGATCACGTGTGGGTTTTTGTGTTAATCACCATCTGATGCATAAAGATTATGTGTAGAGGTTGCATTGTGGAAAGACCAGCAACAAGGATGAGTCCTTTGTAGGATGAATCCTTTGTGTATATGCCAAGAAATGGTATAACCAGATTATATGTTGTTAGTTTTAGGGTTTTTTAAAAAAAGAGTTCTCAATACTGATTTCCACAGCAGTTGCACAGTTCGGGATCCACTGACGGTGGAGGAAGATTCCTCTTTCCCCATATCCACACCAGTTGCTGTCATTTGTTCCCTTCACCTTAGCCATTCTGACTGGGGTTAGATGAAATCTTAAAGTGGTTCTGATTTGCATTTCTGTAATTACTAAGGATATTGAATACTTCTTAAGCGTTTCTTAACCATTGTTATTTCTTCTTTTGAGAGCTCTCTGTTCAGAACCATAGCCGATTTTTCACTTGGATCATTTTTTTCTTGCTTCTTTGTTTATTGGATCTTATTTTTTCATCTATTCATTAGTCTATGCTCCCATTCCTATTCTGTGCTATTTAATTGCAGATTTCAGACTTACATTTAGAATTATTAAAAAATACACACTAATCTTTCCCTTTTTCCATTTTATAGATTTCCTTATTTACCAAATTAAAAAATGTTTGCTTCTTTTGTAATTCTAATTTATTTGTTCTACTGAGAGTTGTTGTTTTCTGAACTCTGTGCTTAGAGTGTTCCTTATGTGTGTGATATCTCAGCAAATCCCCGACTGGATCCAAGGCTTCTGAGAACTGTGACTTTGTCCTGCTGCGAGGACAGCCTGTCTCTGGTTATCAGGGTTGCCTGGCTTACCTAGTGTTTGGGGTTTGGGGGTGCCCTCGTCTGCCAGCTGTGTGTCATGCTTTTCTTCAGGATCTCTCTGTTTCAGCATGCTTCTAAGCTGCTCTGCCATCGCTTTCTTGATCCACAGTGCTCCCACTTTCTGTCCTTCCCTCTCTCTTTTCTAGAACATACTTTCTCCTCTGTTACCCTGACTCTTGGAGTTCAGAGTTGCATAGAATCCACTATCTTACCTTGGAAGTCTTTGGTTACTCTGGATTGTTTTTGATTGCTTACTTTTTTCATCCGAGTCCATTTTCTACTCATCTCCATGCTTTATAAGTTTAATTAGATGTAAGATTTTGAGAATTTTGCTGTTAGGTATTGGATATTTAAATTTTATATTTATTTATTTATTTATTTATTTATTTATTTATTTATTTATTTTGATCTTTTTGAGACAGGGTCTCCCTGTAGCTCCAGCTGTCCTGGAACTCACTCTGTAGACCAGGCTGGCCTTGAACTCACGAAGATCCACCTGCCTCTGCCTCCCGAGTGCTAGGATTAAAGGCATGTGCCACCATGCCTGGAAATTTTATTTATTTTTTTATGTGTATGAATGTACTGTCTACATGTAGGTTTGTGCGTCCGTGTCGTGCAATGCCATGGAGGTCAGAAGAGGGTCTCAGATTCCCCTGGAACTGGAGTTCTCCTGGAGTTGGAGTTACAGATGGTTCTTAGCTGCCATGTGGGTGCTGGGTATTGGATATTAAAACAAAAATTTTTTTTTGTCTTTTTTGAGACAGGGTCTCCCTTCAGTCCTAGCTGCCCTGGAACTCACTATGTAGATCAGGCTGGCCTTGAACTCACAGAGATCTGCCTGCCTCTGCCTCCCAAGTGCTGGAGTTAAAGGTATGCACCACCATGCCTGACTAAAAAATTTCTTTTAAAAAACATGTAACTTTTATCTTATGGCTATAAGTGTTTTGCCTGCATGTATATAAGTGCACCATATACATGCAGTGTTCATGGAGGCCAGAAGAGGGCAACAGATCTTCTGGAACTAGAATTAAGGACAGTTGTTAGCTGCCATATGAGTGCTGGGAACCCAACCTGGATCTTCTGCAAGAACAGCCAGTGCTCTTAACTGCTGAGGCATCTTTCCAGCCCCTTAAAAAGTTCTTGAGCTCCTTCTTGGGAATTGGTTAAATTACATTTGACATTTTTGGATCATGGGTTGGTGAGATGGTTCAGTGGGAAAAGCTGCTTGACGCAAGCCCCCCAAACCTAAATTTGATCCCCAGGATATACCTGGTAGAAGGAAAGAACAGGCTCCAGAAAGTCATCTTCTGATATACACATACAAAATAAATAAATAAGTAAATGATATTTTTTAAGATTCATGAATTCTGAAGTTTCCAAGTATGGATGGGAACAGGTGCCATTTCCAGTTTTTTTTTTTTTCCAGGAGGTTCTTTCTCAGCCTGGGAAGTTGCTCCCAGGCATGTGCTGATCAGCGCTTTCCTAAATGCTCAAGGTGACCTTCTACAGGTGTCTGACTTCCCCTTGAGCAGCTCTCCCTTCTTTAGTTCTTTATCCTTTAACCTCTAGCCCCAGAAGTCTCCCCAATTCTCAGTTTTGTCTCTTGAACCCAGAGAATCCAGCAGGCTCACCTATAGTGTCTTCTTCCTGCATCAGGCCCTTTAGGACTGCGCTGAAAGCAGCAAGCCAGCGTAATCATAGGTCTCATTCTATCTGTTTCCCATATCTCTAGGATCACTGTTTCTCACGATGTGAATTCCCACAGCACAGAACACCACCATCATGTGCATTTTGTTCATTTGTTTGTTTTTTATATCCAAGAGTAAATGCAACCTTGATCACTCACTCCATCTTGGCCAAATGAAAAGGTTTTGATCTTTGCTTTCCTGATTGAAAAAAGTAGCAATTCAGATATTATAGATTTTAGCATGTTTAAGTCCTCTAAACCTCTAATGAAGTATTTATTTTCACTTTGCTCAGCCAGGTCTGCCCCCAGACCATGTTTTGATTCAGTATACACAGACTGTTTATATGACTTGGAGTTCATGTCCTCGATGCTCAGTAGCAATCTCCTCACACCCTTCCAGCCTTATTGAGATGTGTCCTCTTCATACATATGTGAGAGGGCTGAGTTGACTCCTCCAGAGCCAGACTAATCATCCCTTGGGGCTGATTAAAGATGCAGTGTCGTAGCCTGCCAAATTTCAACTTGCATGGGGTGGGAGAAAGGTGACTTACGAGCCTTGCAGTTCGGGACACATTAAGTTTTGTTCCTGGGGCTTGAACTCATGGGCCCAGTCCTGGCTGCCTGGAAGTACTCAGAGCTGCACTGAGAGGAGGCATAGCCAGAAACAAGGACGCTTCAGGGTGAACCTGCTTTCCATATCTTCCGATGGCAGCTTGTGAACCTGGCATGGCTCCTGGAGAAGATGGTGAGACCCACATCTGTCCTTTGGGCGTTTATCTAGACCAGCTTTTCCAGGAAGCTGTGACTCACTTGATTTCATTCACCTGCAGGTGCCGGCCTGGCTGGACACCAGTGGAAGAAGTCAGAAGGGTCTCTGGGAATGGGATATTGGTGATGATACAGAAGGGGCCCTGCAGGCTGGGGGGGGAGGGGTGGCACAGCAGCAATGACCACCACATTCTTGACCCTCCTGCTTGGTTACGTCAGAGGCAAGTCCCAAGAGGGTTAGAGAGTTGGCCAGGTGACTGTACTTATCTCCTAAGATCTCGGCTCTGGACTTTGACCTTTCAGTCCTGAAAGCCTGTTCTCAGAAGAAAGTGTTTCCCCAAGGTCCACGGAGCTGGGAGAGGCGCTATAGAGTCCAGACCTGCATCCTCTCCCAAGCAGCCACTTTCCTCTTGTAAAGAGAGAACTCCAGACACAAATGGAAATTTTTTTCTTACCCAGAGACTCTCGAACTCTCTCTAGGCACGGGGTTCTCAGACTCCCTTAACAAGTACCCACACCTGCATAGTATTTATAGGACATATTTCAGCCAGGTACCAGGGCAAAATGGAGTGACTCCAGATGTGAAGTCAGAGAGACCTGTCTCTGAATCTGGAACTTTACTGTGTTATAGTGGCATGGCTTTCAGCAGTCTATATAGCTTTGAGCCTCAAATTCCTCATCTGTACAATGGGATGCTAACAAAACCCACCTGAAAGAGTGTTAATGAGATCAATGAATGCATGGATCACATATACAGCCAGTCCCCAATGAATGGCAGTGTTTATTATTGCAGGATGGAGTTTTAACACTGTTCCCTTGGGGAGGGGGGTGGAGCTTGTTACGACTTCCTGCATTCCCTCTTATCCCAAGTTTCTCATTCAGTAGGCCAGGGGAGGGCATGGAATTTATATCCCTATCAAGGCTCCAGGTGATGCTGGCCTGGTGCCTTTACTGTCACTGGCCTAGAGCTTGTTGTTTGAGATCACAATGGGGCCGCATGGTAGAACCATCTGCGGGTGCTTCAAACTCTGTGACTCTCCTGCTTTACCCCACACCATTTAGGTAGGATCAGACTGTGGCTCAGGTAGTTCCAGAATCTCCCTGGCAAGCTTAAGGGGCACCAGGTGGAGGACCCATTCGAATGCTTGAGTCAGAATTCCTCATGACATACCTGATCCTGGCTCTGATATTCAGAGATGTAGGACAGTATATTTCCTACACAGCTTCCTCGGACATTGTATGTGTACATGCTCAGGTGTATGTATACCTGCACATGCCTGTGGAGCCCAGAGGTTGATGCCAGGTGTCTTCCTTATCTTTTTGAAATGGTTCCTCACTGGCTTGAAGCTCGCCCATTAGGCAAGACTGGCTGGTTGACAAGCTCCAGGATCCTTCTGCTTCCTTTCCCAGCTCTGCTGCCTGCTTTTACCTTGGTACCAGGGAGCAAACTCGGGTCTGTATGCTTGCATGGAAAGCACTTTACCCATTGAATCATCCCCCAGACCTTTCCTCTGACGTTATTTAAAACAAACAGGCCAGTTCAGAGACTCAATGCTTCATAAACCCAGCCACCTTCCTCTCCTCTCCGAAACAATTGTCTGTCCATTTGATGTGGAGTCCCCTTCTGTCACATGTTATTTCATTCCATTTCCCCCCCTAAGATACACTTGGTTATATATCTCTTTCTGTCTCTCTTTTTCACACCAGACTGGGAGCTCTCAAGGGCAGGAACTGGCTTTTAATTTCATGATTTCCCCAAGGAGCCAACCTTAGTGCTGACTCAGGATAGTCTTGCCTTAGTTTTTCTTGAAGAGAAATAAAATCCAATCTCTGGCCATATATTTAATATATTGTTACCATGATAAAAGGGAGAGTTGTGAACCAAGAGCAAAATAATCCAGGCTGCAATATCTCCTAATGGAAGTATAACACAGGTCTGCTTCACCTGGAGTTTGCTTCCAGTCCCTGCTTTGTTGTCTGGCTGTGCCTCCCAGTTACCCAGGGAGCATGAGTCCTGCATGTCACGGTGATAACCGGAGCCACTTAGAAATAACTCCACTGTGATATTTAGCAAATTATTTTTAATCTGAGGGGTAAACTTACATTAGTGCAGCTGCTCATGTCAAAAAGAAGGGAACAGAAGGGGGGGGGTGTTTGGGGAGCCTGCTGTGCTTGCTTCATAAAAGAAGGCTTGTTATCTTGAATTCTGTCTCCAGTCGGTCGTGCTATTTCTTCGAGGGTAAGCTGTCACTGTCTTGTCGCTGGTGGCAATGCAGTAATAAAACCTGAAGAATGGAGAAGTATCATTGGCTACACAAGGAGGGGCAGCTTCCAGATGAAGGGGGCTCCCGGCTCCCATCTCTTCTTTCCCACTGAATTAGTCAGGCTCTCGGCATGCTTCTTTTTACTGCATCTTCTGTGTAATTCTCTCCCGAGACACAGTATCAGCTGCATCACTCCCTGGCCTGTTCGGTTCACTTGCCCTTGGGGCTTCCGTCTTGCAGGAGGACGACTGGAACAGGGTCTTCCTGGAATCAGAGTCATCAGAACTGATCTCTCATCTGGAGACAGGCTGTCCCCAGGCACACATGTGTCTGTCTCCTTACCGATCAAGCATCAGTTCAAAAGCTACTTCCTCAGAGGCCTCCCACCCTCCAGACTAGCTGTCCTGTCCTGAAGGAACGAAGACTACCAAGAAACACTTGTGCCCCTCCCTTTGGCTGTCAGAGTATTGAAACAATGCCCCAGGGAACTAGCATTTCCCCAGGAATCTCAGGTGAGGAAAAGGAAATGGCTGAAGCTTGGTATTAGACAGAGGAGGAACTTATCTCCTGGAAAGTGATTTTACACAGTTCTGACAACTTGTCTGACCTCTTTGTGGAACAGATGGGAGTTAGTGATGATGGGTGGGCCACACCTCAAGCAGCACTGCTTAGTTATATGTGCCTCTTGCCCTCTATTTGAACCTAGATTTCATGTCAGAGCTGCGAAGATGGACTTAGGTGCTGGTGGTGGTGTCGCTGGATCTCCTTGTTCTCTTTCCCAATATGGTCACCTTGAATAAATTCCCCTTTTCTGCTTTTCACTATTATTTTCTAAATTGACCTATTGAAGACAGGTGGGCCAGCCTAGCTTGCTAGGGGCTGCCAGGGCCTGACTCTAAGAACTCCAGTAAGAATTCCACCAGCCTAAGGCAGCCCTACTCTACCAGAGGTCTTTTCTGCTGCCCTCCAGAGTGGACATCTAGCTCAGTGATGCCTTCAGATAACTGTAGCTCCAAGGTATATGTGAGTTCAAGGGCAGGGGTAACTCCATGTGAGAACTGCTCAGCTAAGCCCGGTTGCCTCACAACCAGGTTCCTCAGCTACTGCTACAGGCCCCTGAGTGTTGGCCGGTACCCTTCAGGGAGCAGGAGACGGAGGTACTGGAGGCTGTTTAGTCTGTACCACAAAGGGGTCATGTTGTTAAGATCCCTGTTTTATAGGTGGTAAATTAAGACTCCAAAGGATAATAAAATCTCCATGGGCTTGCGTTCTCACTGGTGGCTGTGGGGAGGCCTGCAGAGGTCTTAACCTGGGCACCTGGCCTCCACCATGGCTGCAGTTTTCCAAGCTAAACTTCTGGATTGCCCACCCAATCAGTAATTTCTGGGGTCTTCCAGGAACTCCTCTTTCATCATTTGGGAGAGCTGCTTCTTCTCCAGCCACACATCAGGGGCAACATCATGTTTGGTTGGTGTAAGAATGGTTCTTGGCTGAGTTAAGTTCCGAATGGAGCACAGAACTAAACAAGGGAACCAGAATAGAAAAATATTTGCAGAAAACACAGGCAGGTATTTTTGTCCTGTTGGAGGAGTACAAGCCTCCTTCAGCAAGTCACAGCCCCAGATGCTATAAACAGTGAGGTGTGCATATTGGACTGTTTAAAAAGAGAACCCAGATTGACAAGTACCACAAAGCACAGAGGGAAGCACGGTTACCAGACTCTGTATCTAACAAAGAACTAATGCATGCATTTAATATATATACTCAATGAGAAAAAAATCAAAGTAGCCGGGCGTGGTGGTGCACGCCTTTAATCCCAGAACTTGGAAGGCAGAGGCAGGTGGATCTCTGTGAGTTCAAGGCCAGCCTGGTCTACACAGTGAGTTCCAGGACAGCTGGGGCTACAGAGAGACCCTGTCTCAAAAAGACCAAAAAAAAAAAAAAAAGTGAGTGTAGCTCTTGAAGAAGAGCTGACCTCTGTTCCAAGCACCTGCATTGGGGGCTCACAAACACCTGTTCTGTTTTTCAGGTTTTAAAAAATTATTTTTAATTTTGTGTGTGTGTGTGGGGGGGTGTTTGTGTGTGTGGGGGTGTTTGTGTGTGGGGGTGTAATGCCTGAATGTATGTACTGCCTGAATGCACCCGTGATGTTCAATGCCTGGAGAGGTCAGAGGAGGGCATTAGATCCCCTGGAACTGGAGTTTCAGATGGTTGTTGGCCACCACATGGGGTTCTAAGAATCGAACCCATGTCCTCTGCAAGAGCGGCAAGTACCGGTAATTCCAGGGGATACAATGCTCTTTTCTGGGCTCTGTGGGCACCTGCACTCATGTGTGCCCCCCAACACACAATTTTTTAAAAATCTTAAAAAAAATTCTGGGTGTGGTGGCACACACCTTTAATTTTAGCACCCAGGAGGCAGAGGCAGGTGAATCTCTATGAGAGCAGGGCCGGCCTGGCCTACACAGCAAGTTCCAAGGCAGCTGAGCCTATAGGTAGACTCTGTCTCAAATAAAAAACAAAACAAAACAAAACAAAATAAAACAAAAATTGGCAAAGAATATGGCTAAGACAATCGACAGAAAGGAAGTTGTCATCGGTAATCAACCTACAAAGACACATGGCCATTTCTCTACAGCAGGCCAAGGCCAGCTAAAAAAGAAGACTCCATTAGGAACACACGGGAAATGCTCCAGTCCTGGGGAGGAGCAGGAAAGAAAAAGGCTTCAGCCTTGGCTGGGATCTGTAATTGTTTATATCTACAAAGTGCTTTGTGCTTTAAGGATGTGAGACTTTCCCACTAATTTTTAGAGCTGTGCTATTTAATACTACAACCACTGGCTTCATGTAGCTTTCAGCATTGAAATGTGTCCAATTAGAACTGGGGTGTGTGGTAGGTACAAAATACACATAGGACTTTAAAGGTAATGTAAAATACCTCAGTCATAGTATTTGTATAGGATTACAAGTTAAAATGGCACTACTTCGGGCTGGCAAGATGGCTCAGCAGGTAAAAGCACTTGCCACGCAAGTCTGATAACCTGAGCTTAATCCCCGGAATCCACATAAAGATGGAAGGAGAAAACTGATCCCACAAGAGTCGTCCTCTGACCTCCATGCTACACACACACTCAAACTCATTCTATACCAACAATAAATATTTTTTTTAAATGGAAGTATTTTAAATATATAAAACTAAGTAAAATATTTCTGTTGTTTGTTTTAACATGGCTGCTAGGAAATTTGAAACAGCGTGTGTGGCATGTGATCTCTAATGCATAAGCTGTTCTAAAGTATGGCTGAGGTAGTGTTCCTTGTGTGCCAGGCATAGGTCCCAACCCTAAAATAACAAGGCCACTGTGACTAGGGTCTTCTATCAATACATCCTAGGATGAGGAGGGCTCACGAGGGACCTGAGGAACCTTGGTTGGCCTGTGAGCCTGGCATGATGTCTCTGCTGCTCCAGCCTTCCACTTTCTCCTTGACGTGACATGAAGGCGAGGCAATTACTAAGGCCAAGAGAAGAGTTAAGAAGCCTTCCTGGCCCATTTACCAAGGTGGATAATGACAGGCAGTCTTGCAGGTCTTAGAAGTTCCCCTCAGTGGCCAGTGGCTTTGGAGAGAGAGCTTCCAAAGCAGAGCTGGATAAGGATGGGCCTTGCGGTTTGCATCTGAAGTATGATCCCCACCCAGGTGTTGAACACCGAGTGTCGTGCGCAGTAGTCTCGCTGGCAAGAACTTCACGCGGACAACAGGATTCTTCTGCAGCAAACTTTATTGTGTACAGCTCTCTTGTGAGAAGGACCCTGAAATGGGGAAGAGGCACTGCTTATATAGTAGTCTAGAGGGTTCGGGTATGCTCTGGATTGGTGCACCGTCCGATGCCTCATTTGCATGTCCAATGCATGGGCTCGTAGCGCAACAGGGGCCAATGCCTCATTAGAATATTAAAAGCACGAGCTCAGAGAGCGGTAGTCATGCGCAGTTTTGCCCTAGTGCGGAAGAAGTGGCTACATGTGGAAAAGTTGGCTAGTTGTTGTTCTCTAGCCATCTCAGGAAGTCGGCGCCATCTTTAAGGCACGACGTAGAGCCACACTGTTAGCAGTGTGACAGGCTGCCAACAGTTCCCCCTTTTCTATTATATGGCTGGGAGAATGTCTGTCTTAGGTTGCCACTGCAGAGGTATACCTTACCCGTCATTGGGATAACAAACAGCTCATCAACCAGTTAGGGTCCATAGCATCCCATGAACCCCAACCGATGACAGCCTCAGCGGCAAAAACTGCGAAGTGTCCTACGAGCTTCCACCGTTATGAGTGCTGGTTTGCCCCCTTTCTTAGGTTGGAAATACATGCGGTAGGTCTTACCCGTCATTGACTACTGCTCCAGTATACTAAGCCAGATGTTAGCGGAGAAACCTGCTTCCAAAGCTGCAGGGGCCTGTGCAATGACCACCTATCGCGCCGATGTTGGGCATGGAGCCTACACATTATCCAGGGCATAAGTAGAATCCCTCCACCTAGGAGTAAGCCAAATCCCGCCATCCCAGCCCATTCTTTGAAGTATGAAACAGCGGTGGAAATCCAAGAAGCCAGTCCTTCAGCAAGAGAGGTGTCCATTCTGGTAGAATTCACAGTAACGAGAGGCCATGCGGAGTTGGTTCATCAAGCTGTCAGATTCACCACTCCAGTTACTATCGTGACGAATTGGCATTGGTCTTGGTAACACTGACAGGATCCCCCATCTTGGCTCCGCCTGAGTCATCCGGAGGCTGATCATGAGAATCATCAGCAACTGGATCACTGGTCTTTTCAATGCTCTCTTTTATTTTTTCTTTTAATCGCTCAGTGGCACGCCAAAAAATTTGGATTTTGCTTCTCTGTTGGAAAAACAAACAAATAGCTCACCCTGGATCTTTATATTAAAATAGGATCTGGGCTTTTCCACTTTCCAGATATGACATTTTTCCATTTTACTAATTCCTTTTTTGTTGTGGGCCAGGAATTGTTCGACGCTCAGCTGCGAGCGGCCTTGAGCATCACAAATTTAAAAAATTTGGAGCTAAATAATGTCACTGAGACCATTGTTTTTGGTGTCAGGGGAACATTCTCCAATCCCTCTTTTTGTTTAATAACATAAGCTTTGAGGGTGCGGTGTACATGTTCCACAATGCCTTGTCCCTGCAGGTTATAGG
>VZQC01007107.1:455283-547929 GCA_009823505.1 Rhizomys pruinosus
TTTTTTTTTTTTTTGGTCTTTTCGAGACAGGGTCTCCCTGTAGCCCCAGCTGTCCTGGAATTCGCTCTGTAGACCAGGCTGGCCTTGAACTCACAAAGATCCACCTGCCTCTGCCTCCCAATGCTAGGATTAAAGGCGTGCGCCACCACGCCTGGCTTCAAGTCCTATTTTTAATGCTTCCTTATCCACCGAGATGTGAGTAGGCCATGCTGCGATTCCTTTCACCAAAGATGGAGCCACTGTGGCTGCCATACTTCCCTGATCTAGTTTGCGATCCTGTTGCTGTAATGAATGCTACAACCAAGAGCAACTTAGGAGACGAAGGGCTTTATTTCAGCTCACACTTTTTTTTTTAATTTTACATGTACGAGTGTATTGTCTGCATTTAGGTAGGTGCACCCATGTCATGCAATGCTGCAGAGGTCAGAAGAGGATGTCAGATTCCCCTGGAACTGGAGTTAAAGACAGTTCTTAGCCACCATGTGGGTGGTGCTGGGAATCGAATCTGGGTTTTCTTAATCAAACCAGTGCTCTTAACTGCTGAGCCATCTCTCTAGCCCCAAACTTTTTTTTTTCTTGGTCTTTTTGAGACAGAGTCTCCCTGTAGTCCAGCTGTCCTGGAACTCACTCTGTAAACCAGGCTGGCCTTGAACTCATGAAGATCTGCCTGCCTCTGCCTCCCAAGTGCTAGGATTAAAGGTGTGCACCACCACTCCTGGAACTTTTTTTTTTTTTTGAAACAGCATCTCCCTTTAGTCCCAGTTGGCCTGAAGCTTGCTGTGTAGACCAGGTTAGCCTTGAACTCATAGAGATCTGCGTACCTCTGCTGGGATTAAAGGTGTGCACCACCACACCTGGCCCAAGACGGTTCTTAGCCTCCATGTGGGTGCTGGGATTCGAACTCCGGTCCTCTGTAAGAGCAGTCAGTGCTCTTAACTGCTGAGCCATCTCTCCAGCCGCTTCAGCTCACACTTCTAAGTAACAGTCCATCACTGAGGAAAACCTGGGCAGGAACTTAGGGCAAGATCTGGAAGAAATCTTGAAGGTATGCTGATTACTGGGGTACTCCCTGGCTAATGTACAGCTGCTGTTCTTACGTATCCCAGATCAGCCAGCCTAGGGATGATGCTGCCTACAGTGGGCTGGGCTGAATTATCAATTACGACAATCTCCTATTGACATGGCCACAGGCCAATCTGTTGTAAGAAATTCCTCAACTGAGTTTCCTTCTTCCCAGGTGATTCTAGGTTGTGCCAAGTTGACAATAAAAACTAACCAGCACCTGTCATGAAGTGACAGTTCCTGAACTGTGAGCAGTGTGAATACTTCCTCTCTTGAGATGCTTTTGTCACAACAGTGAGAAAAGTAACTACTATATAAAATTGATGCTGAGAAGAAGGATCGTTGTGTGAGAAGCCTGTCCATATGGTTATGGCCTTTGGAACTGGATTGTGGGAGGAATATGGAAGAGTTTGGAGCCGCAGGCTAGAGACTGCTATAAACAGAGCTTAATGAGATATTCTGGTGAAAGTTCAGTAGAGATGCGGATAGTAAAATCTGTGCTCATGAGTGCAGAGAAAAACGGACTCATTTGGGAATTCACAAGATGCCAACTATGTTACACTCTGTCAAATAATCTGGCTATATTCTGCCCGTCCTGAAAATATGAGTGAATGTGAATTTAAAAACAATGGACTAACTTATTTGAAGAGAAAAGGAGAGTGAATGCACTTAAAATTGTGGGCAAGGTGGGTGTGGGAAAAGTGGATGCAATTATTAAAGAGGTTAGCACCATTGAAGAGAAACCAAGCTCTTTTCACTGGAACAATGGAAAAGATGATTTTAGGGAAAGACCCTACCCACTGGATTATCCAGGGCATAATACTGAAAAACCTATTTGAAAGACTTTAGTTCAAAAAGAGAGCGTTGGGGCACTTTGCCTGAATACAGCAGCCTAGGAAAGTGTGTCCCCAGGTTCAGGTGGACAGGTGTTTGGAGACCACAGCAGGCCTGGTCCAAGGTGTCCAGCTACTGCTCAAGATCAAGCTACCAGCTTGGGGGGTCATCGGTGCTTACAGAAAAAATAAGGTTCCAGAAGAAAGTCACGTAGTGTGTAGGGTCAGGTTCCCTGCATGGAGATTCTGAGTAGGCTGTTTATGAAGCTTTGAAGGTGAAGCCCAAGTTATAATAGAAACCCCTGAATGCTGGAGATTCTAGGAATGTGGAATTATTTCCATTTCTCTTCTTCTCCTTCTCCTTCTCCTTCTCCTTCTCCTTCTCCTTCTCCTTCTCCTTCTCCTTCTCCTCCTCCTCCTCCTCCTCCTCCTCCTCCTCCTCCTCCTCCTTCTCCTCCTCTTCCTTCTCCTCTACCTCCTTTTTCTTGAGAAAAATTTCAAGCATTGGGTGGAACCAAGAGAACCCATAGGGCTTCCAAGCCTATGGGAATACACCTCATGTCACCATGTGCCCCAGATGCTGGACAATGTTTAATCTTGTTTTGGTCCTTTGGTCCTTTCTTTCCTGTCCTTCCTTTTGTTTTGGAAAGGAAGTTTTGCCTCTGTTCCACTGTGTATTGAAAGGATACAATTTATATTTTGATTTTGCTTTGAGTCTCAGAAGAGACTTTGAACTTTGGAATTTGAACAGCATTACAGTGTTGGGAGTGTTAAAACTGTGGGATCTTGAAGTTGGACTGTATTCATTTTGCACTATGAAATGACCATGAACTTATGGGGGCTGGAACAGAAATGCTATATATGGTTTGAATCCAAATTGGAGACAGGATCATATGTTTGAATACCTTGTTACCAGGTGGAAGGGGTTGTCTGGGATATTGTGGATCTGGGTAGCAGAAGCCAGTGAGTTATCCCAACCCTGATTGTGGTTCCATTATCACTGCTTCCTGATCCACCAAGATGTGAACAGCAATGCCATGCTCTACAGCCATGGCAGGAAGCAAAGCCACATTTCCTATAGCCAGACAGAGCAAGCAATGCCACACCCTCCTACAGCCATGGACAGAGCAAGCAATGCCACACGCTCCTACAGCCATAGACAGAGCAAGCAATGCCACATGCTCCTACAGCCACGGACAGAGCAAGCAGTGTTACACACTCTTACAGCCACAGACAGAGCAAGCAAAGCCACACACTCCTACAGCCACGGACAGAACAAGCAATGTCACATGCTCCTACAGCCACGGACAGAGCAAGCAGTGCCACATGCTCCTACAGCCACGGACAGAGCAAGCAATGCCACATGCTCCTACAGCCACGGACAGAGCAAGCAGTGCCACATGCTCCTACAGCCACGGACAGAGCAAGCAATGCCACATGCTCCTACAGCCACGGACAGAGCAAGCAGTGCCACATGCTCCTTCAGCCACAGACAGAGCAAGCAATGCCACATGTTCCTATAGCCATGGACAGAGCAAGCAATGCCACATGCTCCTACAGCCATGGACAGAGCAAGCAGTGCCACATGCTCCTACAGCCACGGACAGAGCAAGCAGTGCCACATGCTCCTATAGCCATGGACAGAGCAAGCAGTGCCACATGCTCCTACAGCCATAGACAGAGCAAGCAATGCCACATGCTCCTATAGCCACGGACAGAGCAAGCAGTGACACATGCTCCTACAACCACAGACAGAGCAAGCAATGCCACATGCTCCTACAGCCACGGGCAGAACAAGCAATGCCACATGCTCCTACAGCCACGGACAGAGCAAGCAGTGCCACATGCTCCTATAGCCATGGACAGAGCAAGCAGTGCCACATGCTCCTACAGCCATAGACAGAGCAAGCAATGCCACATGCTCCTATAGCCACGGACAGAGCAAGCAGTGACACATGCTCCTACAACCACAGACAGAGCAAGCAATGCCACATGCTCCTACAGCCACGGGCAGAACAAGCAATGCCACATGCTCCTACAACAGCACGGGGGGGGCAGAGCAAGCAAGGCCAGCCACAATGCTCCAACAGCTGGGACAGAGCCCTGTAGCTTGCTAACCTTCCCACCAGGATGGGATCAATATCCTTCTGGAGATGTGAGCCAAAAGCAGTCCTCTTCCCTTAAAGTTTATTCTGTCAGGGTATTTCATTAAAGCAATGAAAAAGTAATTAAAAAAGGGGGGATGTAGCAGGGCTGGAAGATGGCCCTAAGCATTTGAGTACCCGACTGCTTCTTTGCAGAGGACCTGGGGTGATTCCTCCCAGCATCCAGATGGCAGCGTGAGAGCCATATTTAACTCAAGTTTCGCAGGAGAGCTGACACCCTCTTCTGACCTCCGCAGCACTGCATGCAAGTGCACAGATCTGCAATGCAGACAAGTACATTCATGCGCATAAAGAAAATAAAAAATTTTAAAAAAATTTGTTTTGTTTTTTTCAAGACAGGGTCCCTCCCTGTACTACAGCTTCCTGGAACTCACTCTGTAACCAGGCTGGCTTGAACTAACAAAGAATCCACTGCCTCTGCCTCCCAAGTGCTAGGATTAAAGGTGTGGCGTGCACCACCAGGCCCAGCGAAAAAATATGGATGTAGCCAGGTGTGGTGGTCATGCCTTTATCCAGCTGTGGAAGGAGAGGCAGGCAGATCCTCTGTGAGTTCAAGGCCAGCTTGTCGATATAGCAAGCTCCAGCCAGCTGGGACAAAGGAGACCCTGTCTTTAAAGACCAAAAAAATGTGGATGTAAGAAGCCAAGGACCCTGTAGCCCAGTTCCCAGAAAACCTGCAGTGTGTGGTGGGGCAGCCTGCAGTGTGATGTGTGGGGCAGCCGCAGCATGTGCGGGCAGCCTGCGTGTGTGCTGGGGAGGCAAGGCATGCGGTATCCAAAGGTGGGTGGTGTTCTTTGCACATACTGCTCACAACCTCCCAATGTTTCTGTCTTTCCCTCCTTTTTTGGTGTGTATGCTTAGGTACATGTGTGTTCATGTATGTGTGGGAATACAACCTCAGGCAGTCCACGTGTGTGCATGTTTATGTAAAAGGCAGAGGTCAACATCGAGTTTTGTTCCTTAGGATGCTGTCTGTCATTTCTATATCATCTGTTGGTCCTTACGCATGTGTGGCCGTAATCCACATGATATTCTTCCCTCCTAGAACTGGCTGGCAGTTCTACTACAGGACGAAAAGCTTCAGAAAGGCCGTCGCCTGCTGCAGGCAGACAGTCTCTAGGCTTAGCTTCTGGTGAGGAGAGGGAGGACCGAAGAGAAAGTTACCCAATGAGAAAAGAAAACACAGACTCCAGCGGGGTGAAGGTCTGGGAGATAGACTCTCATTTATTCATGCCCGCAGTGTGTTTATATAACAAAGGCTACTTTTGCTCTGGCCAAGGAAGTGGGGGGCAGGCAAAGGGAAGGGTGAGCTACCTTGACTCCTACCAGGAGACTACAGAGCTCCTGTTTGTGCAACTGGTAAACTAAAGGTGTGACATTCTGCTCATACATCAAGGGAAGGGGCCTTCCAGTTCTGGAACTTTGCAAGAGATAGGCGAGGCAAGAAAAACACTGCAATATCCAAACTTTCTGGAGCTATAGATAACTCGCAGAAACAACTGAATGCCCACAGAGATGTCAGATAACCTCAGAGGTTCTTCAGGACAGGTTTTACAGGTCCCCACCTCAAGCCAGGCAGTTTCATTCCTAACAGCTGTCCACTTGGTTGTTGTTGTTGAGAGCCAGGATCTCTCACTGGCTTATAAGGTAATGATTTGCTAGATGGGATGGGCAGTGAGCCACAGGGATCTGCCCTGACCCCACTTCCCACGCTGGAAAGGCCAGCACATGCCCCCTGGGCTGAAAATGTTTTTGTAATGGATCCGGGGCATTGAACTCAAGCTGGCCATGCTTCTGAGGCAAGCACTTAAACTGGCTGAGCCATCTCCCAAGCCCCTGGGCTGTCTATCTTATACACACACTGTATTACACACACTGGGCTATCTATCTTATACACACACTATATTACGCACACTGGGCTATCTATCTATCGTCTAGCTATCCTATCTATCGATCGAGCTAAGAGCTTCTATCTATCTTCCAAACTGCATTCCCTTCTTTCTGTCTCTCGGTCTCTACCAAGGAAAAGAAACTTCTATTGTTATTTCAACCAGAACAGCTAAACACGTAAATGGTCTCCCAAGGTCTCTGTCAACTGTGGGATGGCGGAGGGGCACTTTGTTACACATCCTTTCCATCCAGAAACCTCACAAATCAAATATTGGGTGATTTTAAAAACCATTTTCCTGATGGTGGTTCTCTATTTAATCTCCCAGAGCTAACAATATGTGATCAGTTTCCCTTAACAAATGACCTCATTTAACTTCATTAGCTCGTAATTAATTTGCTAGCATGTAACCAAGATGATTAACACTCCTGATTAAAGACAGGCAAAAGAGGAACCTCTTTTTTTCATGGTCAAGACAAATACTGATTAAAAATCCGAGGTGTTGTGCCTAAGTTTCGTCATGTTAATTCATGAAAGAGCGCAATGGTTGATTGTGGTTGTTGTGTAAAAAAATTAAATTGGAGGAGGTAAGATGAATAGGCTCTTCCAGTGGGTCCTTTATCACCAGCTCCTATTGGGTGATTTTACTTTCTTTTCTTCAGATACCAAGATAGGAAGCAAGAGAATCAAGCAGCACCTGGCTATGTGAAATGGAGATTTTAAAGGGCTGGAGTGACTTTGAACTTCTTAGGAAGAAGATTATGGTGGGGTGAGTAGACTCAGGACAGGGATCACCATCATAAACATCACCTTCTGAGTGGTCCATCCCACAGCGGTCTACAAGTTTGGTCTTACAGTACACAACTCTGTGCTGGAGATGCTAAAGAGGGTCCAACCTCACGAGCCTTCCAAATGAGAACAGAGTGGAGAGAGGTGAGAAGTGAGACAGTAGAGAGAGGTATTCCTGATACCAGGACCTGCACTGCCTTCAGGCTGAGCCCTGCTCCTCCATTCTCCAGGAGGCTAGGTCTATCAGAAGACGCAAGCGTCTTACATCCTCCAGGTCATCCACATACATTATCAGAGCAGGACTGAAGCAGGCAATGTTCCTGTAGTGTTTTGAATAAGTGTAGCCCCACACTCAAGTCTTTCAATGTTTTGGTCATTTGGGGAGGGTCATGGAACTCTTAGGAGGTGTGGGCTTTGCTGAGAGAAGCATATCATTGGAGGTGGACTTTGAGAGCTCATAGCTTTGCATCGTTTCCAGTTTCTCTGTCTGTGTCCTGTGCCCACTTGAAGATGTTGAGTGCTCAGATTTCTGTTCCAGCTGCTTCCTGCCATGGTGGACTCTAACCCTCTGGGCTATAAGCAAATAAAAGCTTCCTTTTATAAGTTGGCCTTGGTCATGGTGTTTTAATATCAAAAGCAATATAAAGGAAGCTAATACAGAGCCCAATCTACAAAATTGAAGGAAGCTGTCACTGTGTGTCGCACCGTATAGCCGGCTGATATATGATCCGAACTCAGCCCTGCCAGGCCAGAGTTAAGCATTTAGGTGCATCATTTCCTTTAGTTCTTACAATAGCCCCTTGTGATTTGGGTGCTGTTGCAGCTTTATTCTGGTTGATGAAGAGAAGAGCATTTAGAGGGGAGGCATGATTTGTCCAAAGTCACAATCAAGGTGGCAGCTTGCTGCGATTCTGGCCATCTGCCCCCAAGGCCAATGCTTTCCTGCTGTTCTGGCTGGGGTTCCTTGGGGGGGGGTTGTTGGGAAGGGAAGAAAACTCACTGCCTCCTGTGGCTTTGGAAACATGGCTTCAGTATCAGTGTGTAAGTGGGAAGGGTGGTGTACATAGAATGGAAGTCAAAGAGTCTCCCTGAATTCTGCAGGCAGGTAAGACCCTGCTTGTGAATTGGCCCCTTGACAGCCTTCCAGTCTAAAAACAGAATGCCCTGAGAAGTTCTGCTTCTGCTTTTGGATCTTCCGAGATAGTCTTTGCCTAAGGATGAAGGAGGATGAGGTATACGTGCTCAGAGGAACTGGGGCTGAGGTTCAGGTGTGGTTAGCTCCAAGCCTTGAGGGACAATGGGAGGACACTTTCTGGGAGTCCTTCCAGAGCATTCCCTCAAGTGCAATACAAGGAGCATTTGCTTTATGGGAAGGAAAACTGGGGCAGGTGTTAGGCACTGCAGGGGAGCAGAGACCCCCCCAGGGCCATGAGCAGTGCTCCAAAGACACCCCAGATCCCATCATGTGAGTGGGTGAGATCCAGAATAGCAGCTGACCCAAGAAGCTGTGATCTATAATTTATACCCAGCTCCTTCCAGAAAGGGCTGGCGATGTCTGCCAGGGGGATTTGTAACTGTGGAT
Source organism: Rhizomys pruinosus (assembly GCA_009823505.1). NCBI lineage: Eukaryota > Metazoa > Chordata > Mammalia > Rodentia > Spalacidae > Rhizomys > Rhizomys pruinosus. The sequence goes on from VZQC01007107.1 coordinate 463,603, forward strand.
TTCTCTTTGATGATGCTAAGGGGATTTAGGTGGTCCCTGGAGTGAAGTGGTACTGAATTCAGACCATCTGTGAAGCAGCTTCTCCTGGAGTAACTGCTTTTATCCTCACAGCCCTGCTGCAGAATCAGATGCTCATCTCCGGAGGACAGATGGAGAGACATGCTCAGAGGGTGAAGTGACTTGTTCAAGGCTCCATACCTGGGGGAAGGCAGAATTGAAACCCAGAGCTGTTGGGGGAGACGTATCCAGTTCTTCCCTGGAAGCAGATGGTACTGTGTTGGCTATTCTTGCCCAAATCTCTTCTATGCCTGTAGTCATTTTAAGTATGACCCAGCCCTGAAAGTTATCCAGACAGTTCTAACTACCTACTGTTCTGGCTCATATTTCCCTGGGACCAATTCCATGGAAAACATGAGTCTTGGCTACTCCTGAATGGATTGTCACACATTGTTTAAAGGAAAGAGGGCCGGGGATGTGATCTGACCATCTGCATGCCTTGAACCCACCCCATCCTCATCCCTGTAAGCAAAGGATTGGAGTGTAGATGGTGAAGTCCTTAGGAATATGGTGCTGGAGTCTATCTGGTTCAAATGTCAGTTCTGCCATTGGGTATGTATTAGTCAGCTGTGGCTGCCATAACAAATATTGTGGATTTTCTCACAGCTCTGGACAACAGGGCTGTCCAATGTCACAGGATGGCAGGATGGGTTTATTCTGAGGTCTCTCTAGTTTTGACTTAGATGGAATACCATTTTTCTTGACTACATATGGCCTTTCGTCCTATTGTCTCTCTGCTTCGTTTTTTTTTTTGTCTTTTGAGACAGGGGTCCCTGTAAGCCCCAACTATCCTGGAACACACTCGATAGACAAGGTTGGCTTTGAACTCACAAAGAATCTGCTGCCTCGGCCTCCCCAAGTGCTAGGATTAAAGCGTGCACCACCACGCAGGGCTCTTCTGCTTCCTTTAAACTACATCAATCATATTAGGTTTGAGTCCCATGCTTAGGACTTCATTTAGCCTTTACTTCATGGGGTATGCCTCAAATTAGTCACATTGGGCTTTAGGGTTTCATCTGATGGATATTGAGCAGAGGCTAGGGGACATGCAATTTTGCTCATAACAAATGATCTTAACCCAGGGCTTTCCTTAAGTCTGTTACATGGTGACAATAAAAGGAACTGGCTTATGAGTGGTGGCACAAGCCTATAATCCTAGCACTCAGAAGGTAAAGGTGAGGGAGTCAAGAGTTCGTGGCCATCCTTGGAGACAGAGAGAATTCAAGGGAAGTTTCATGAGACCATGTTTCATTTCTAAAAATGTAACTGGTTTATAGTTTTGTTGAAGGAATATAAAATTATATCAGACTCATGCACCATGCATGGCATTTGACAAGTAGGCTGGGTATCACCACCACTTACTACCACCACGAACCCACACCACCGTCATCATCACACCATCAATCCTTGCGATCATTAACACGATTATCAACATCACCAGCCCATCTCATAATTATCACCAGTAGATTATTATTTTCATCAATCTAAAGTGAATGACAGCCTATAGGTCTGCTGGTTTTCTGACTTCTGGAGTCTGCTGTCATTTGTGGTATGAGCTTGTAGTCAGAGGAGATAGAGCTGGGAGGATCTTGAACTTGACACCCAAGGCGGATTTTACAAATGAAGAAACCAAGTCCCATAATCAAAATGCTGGTATCTTCCCATTTCCCATTTTGTTGTCTTCATGAGCTTCTGAACCATTTAAGTGCTCAATAGAGTGAGGCAAAGTCTCCCTTCCCTGTTAGAGCCATACATGTAGTATTTGGAGAATTCATTTGTTTTCCCCCTTAGTGTTTTAGGAATGGTTTCTCTTGTATCTTACCATAATACCCATCCTAGACTAGATGAATAAAGTCATTAATTACAAAATCATTATGTGAGGGCCCAGGCCGGCTCCTCTTCATAAACACAGCCTCCTGGCTTCTGTTATGCTGACAGCCAGCCCCTCCAAGGGCAACCCAACATTTCCTTGCTGTATCCTGTCCATGCATCTGTGTCTCCCTGGGAATCTGGATGGAAGCATTCATCTACCAGACTTTGGTCAGAAGGGCATAATGACTCACTTGTTTTGACAGCATAATATCTCTAGTTAGAAATATGCAGAAGCTAAAAGGCAAAAATTCCAACAAAGCCTGGCAGTTCAGCTGGTTTCCACCCCAGCATACACTGCCATCATCCTTCTTCCTACAGAACTCCAACTGTGCACATTGTCATTGTGTGTGTACGGCACAATACCCAATGCACCCAGGGGGTGAATGCGACTCGAGTGTCTCTCCTATGTCAAGGATTGCTTTAGGGTTGGACATGTCACTCAGTTCTGGCCAATGGGACTCTGGGGAACTTGATTTACATAGAAGGATCTCTCACCAGCAGGATGCAAGCGTTTTTGTTTTTTTGGGGGGGTGTTTTTTTTTTTTTTTTTTTTTTTTTTTTTTTTTTGGGTCTTGTTGAGACAGGGTCTCCCTGTAGCTCAGCTGTCCTGAACTCACTCTGTAAGACAGGCTGGCCCTTGAACTCCAGAGATCTGCCGCCTCTGCCTCCCGAATCTGGGATTAAAGCGTGTGCCACCCACGCCCAGCTGATTAAAAAAAAAAAAAAAAAATTTTATTTTTTATTTTGTTAGCCTTTAGTATTTATTTTTTTTAAACATTTTTTAAATTTTTATTTATTTTTATATGTGTAAAAATGAATGTACTGTCTGCCAATGCAGGTTTGTGCACCGTGCCGGCATGCTTTGGAGGTCAGAAGAGGGTCCTCGTATTCCCCGGAACTGGAGTTCTTCTAGAATTGGAGTTTACAGACAGTTCCTTAGCTGCCATGTGGGTGCTGGGGATCGAACCCAGTCCTCTGCAAGAGCAGTGGTGCTCTTAACTGCTAGCTAGCTCTCCAGCCCCCTGAAACAGCTAGTGTAAAACCAGGAAGGCAAGACCAGCAAAATAGACTCTCAGAGGGGTCCTACATCATGGAGCTGTGACCCCCCCCACCTTGAATCTCCTGTCCTCAGATTTCTTGTTCTGTGAGATATGTTAGTTTTATCATGGCTGTGCCCAAATACCTGACAGAAACATGGTAAGGGAGGGAAGATTTATTCTGAGTCATAGTTCAAAGGGTTCAGTCTTTAGTTGCTTGACCCAGGTACTTGGTCAGAACATCATGGTGGCATGAGTGTATGAAAAGGGGCTTCTTCACCTCAGGATAGAGAAGTCAGAAAACAGCAAGAGACCAGGGACCAGATACAAAGTCATACCCCCAGTGACACACCTTCTTCAGCTTGGCCCCACCTCCCAAAGTCTCCACCATCTTTCCACCATAAGTTGAGAAAGATTTTAACACATGAACTATGGGGCTATTTCATATTCAAACTAGAACCGATGGCAACCTTCAGATTTATAAAAAAGTGTATATGTTCATGTGTGGTGCCTGCATGCGTTTAATGTGTACCATGTAGGTGCAGTGGCTCACAGAGGCCAAAGAGGGCATTGGCTTCCCTGCAACTGCAGTTACAGACAGGTGTTATCAGATGCAGTAAATGTCTTTTGAGGCTGGGAAGGTTTGCTGAGTAAGCCATGAGATGTCAGGAACAGCCACAGTGCTGGACCTGGGACCAGGTGGGGTCCTAAGCTGGGAGAGGCCTCAGCATGGCACTGGGTGGCACTTTGATGTAGTAAGAGTCCTTCCTGGATTCTTGTTGCAGGCCAGTGCAGGGGAAAGGGATGCAAACAGGCAGGTCTAGCCATCACATAAGTTGTTGTTCCAGTTTGGATGTAAAGTGTCCCCACAGGCTTGTGGTGGTTCCAGATACGCCCCCCCCCCCCACCCACCCCGCGCTATCTGTTTTAGGAAACTGTGGAACCTTCTGGAAGACAGAACTAAAGGAACTGATACTGAGGTTTACAGCCACATTCATGCTCTGAAGTAAGTTCTTGCTTCTAGGTCAGTTAAGAAGTGAACAAGCTGCGGCAAGCTACTGCTGCCATAGACAGGCTGGCCCCACTGATATGTGCTCTTGACCATGGAACTGAACTAGTACAAATTCTCCTTTCTGACCAGAATTTGTCACAGTGATGAGAATAGTGATGAGCACATGTACTGTGACAAAGGTAGATGTTCCTAGACACCTTCATGGCCCCTGCATGTGAGGGCTCTGCCCCAGAGGTGGGCTGTGGGTGGTCTCCCCTGCTGGCTTCCTGACCCAGAGGACTGAAGGCCAGGATCTGGCAAACTGTGGCCTGCTGCCTCTATGGCTCATCAACTAAGAATGGCTTTTCAGAGTTTTAAATCATTACATTTTCAATATGTGTACAAGTACTTGCTCAATATTCTCATGTTGGCTCTTGTCTGCAAAGCCAGAAATGATTATTATTTGGTAACCGGTATGGTCATTTTCAGAGTCCAGCCTCTGCCACTAGAGGGACCTGGCCTTGCTCCTGTGTTGGCTGCAATATGCGGTCCCTGATCTCTATGGAGTATGCTAACGTTCCAACATCCCAGCAGAAAGGGGGACTCTGAGGTCAGGGAGTGGAATCTTACCACTCCTTTCCCTACACCACTGTCCTCGGTGGGTTACCCCTGCCGAGCCAACGAGCCAATGGCATCTTGATAAAATCTGAGAGCTGCAGTTAATAACATAGCCCTGCCCGGTGGCTTTCTCCTGGGGGTGCCCATCTGTCAGCCTTGGGAGACCACTCTCCATGCAGCTGGAACCGTCCCCAGCCATCGAATCAGGAGCAAGCCACGGTCCCTGGAGCCAGGTTCAGCACGTAGGCCCATAATCTCTGTGCTCAGCTTGCGCCAGCTCCTGGCTGCCCTCCAGGCTCCCAACAACAGCACCAGATGGTGCTAACGGAGGGTGAAAATGCTCCCAGGAAGACCTGGGCATTGGGCAGTGGGGAGAAGGGAGGCCAGCCAGGCAGAAGTGCCCTGATCCTGGCCACAAGGAGGCCTTCAGGTGCAGCCCGTCTGGGGTGGCGGACCAACCACTGCTTAAAATTTTATTTATTTATTTATGTATTTATTTATTTATTTAGAAATAGTTATTGAGCGGCCCCCCCCCCAGTGGGCTTAAGTGTCTAAAATCACTTGTCTGGTTTCAGCAGGGTCTTCTTGCCCCTTAAGACCCAGGCAGCGTTACCTCTGACCCTGCCCACAGCTCTGGGCTTCCCCAAAGCTTACATTCCTGCAATGCTGGGCCCAGGTTTGTGCCACCCCTGAATTCCTGCTATTTCTTTGTGGTCTTGTGATCTGTCTGAAACTGTGAGCACAAACCCTATCAACCTAGCCCGTGCTGAGCCGGGTGACCAGAGCACATAAGCAAGGGCTGGCCTCAAACTCATTACATACCTGAGGAATGAACCTTGAATTTCTAATCCTCCTTCTTTATCTCCTGAGTGCTGGGATAAAGGCGTGGCCCACCCACTCAGTTTTTAGGTTGTGCGGGCAACGCAAACCCAGGACTTTGTGTATCTTAGACAAACACTACCATTTGAGCTGCATCCCTAGCCCAAGCTTTGATTCTTGACTCCTTGCTTTCCACTCCTTGTCACTGGCCTAGGTACCTGGTGGCCGGCTGCTTGCTCACTGCAGAGGACTAGCTTGGGCGAGGTGTTACCAGGAAGTTGGGGAGGGCAGCTGCTTAGAGGGCTTCTCACCAGCAGACATCCCAGCAGACACTTCTTTGGGCTAGGTAACCTTTAATCTTTTCCCTTTCTGGGATATCACAAGTCTAGGGCCTCTATGGCCTGTCCTGAGTCCCTGAACCCCAGAAAGGGCTGTTCAGGTCAAACGCGATCTAGCTCGTGAGGATTGTGGGTGCTGTCCTCCTGGTTCTCTTGATGACTCAAGAGGGCTTGAGAGGCCAAAGTCATAGACAAGTCCAGTCCCTCTGGGCCGGCCATCTTTTCCTCCAAGCCCTGTTCTATAGGAGGTCATATGAGTAAGCCAGGCTGGGACAGGGCAGACTATAGCCTGAAACTTGGGAATGAGACACTGGGGTCAAGTTGACCCTAAGGTGCCTGTCCTCCTGTGGAGAAAGGGTGGCATGCCTCATGTCCTACTACTGAGGGAAGATTCATGTGTGGTGTGGTGGCGACATGACCTACATAGATGGAAGGGGTGATTAGGCTCCCTAGTCCTCACCCCCACTTTTTTTCTAGAGTGTGATGCTGATGCTCCTCGTGAGAGGAGGGGGCCCATGTTCCCTTCCCTGGAAACTGATCAAATACAGAAAAGTAGTTTCCTGGACTGGTCATAAGAAGAAACCCGTCTTCTGCCTGCTTTCTCCGCCTTGGGATCCCTGAGCCTTCAGATAAGAGGCTCTAAAGGTGTCATGCTGAGGAGACTATGTGGAGACATTGTATAGGGTGAAAGAGTAGGGGAGAAGTAAATGGAGCCCAAGCTGATTTGAGGGCTCCAGTCCAGGTATCAGACATGGAAGGAACCAGACTTCAGAGGATTCCAGCTCCTAGCATCCAGTGCCCTGTGGAGGAGAAACAGGCTGTCCTGGCTGAGCCCCAAAGCTCACATGTGGATGAAAGAAAAGTGGCCACATAGGAAAGAGATATGTGTGCTTTAAGCCATAAATTTGGGGAGTGTTTGTTATATAGGCCATAAACTGACTGGTACAGGCCAGGGAGAAACAGTATCACTATTTAGGCAGTCAGATATTTTAGGCATGCCTGTGTCGGACACTGGGACTCATAAGAACTATAGCTTGGCTGTGAACACATACCTGTGGTGACAAGGTGAGGACTGAAATTCAAGGCTCACCCAGAACCAAAGCTTTCTCCTCTCATGGTGCCTCCCTGCACAGCTCTGTTGAACTGACTGACCACTAGGACAAGCCCTATCCTTTTCTCTGTGCATCAATAGATCCCAGCCCTGACCGTGGACCTGTAGTCTTGCCTGAACCCTTTCTCTTTTGACTCATGTAAAGTTGACCCCTATAAGCTTACCAGCATACATAAAGCAGGAATAGATATGAATGCATGGAGACCCCAGCAGAAGTTGTCAGTGGGAGAAAACTGCTCTATTACATGGAAACTTGGGGGGTGGGCAAAGAATTATATTTGTACCTCTAGCATTTATTAGGCACCAGGCAGAAGGCTAAGCTAAGGCTTCACAAGTATTAACTGATTTAATTGTCTCCACAGCCCTCTGAGGTACTGAGTACCCTTTGTACACATAGGGAAGTGAAGGCAGAGAAAAGTTAATGAATTTGCTCAATGTTTATCTGGCTAGCGAGGGTGGAACTAGGATTCCATCTAGTCAGTCTGGTGCAGAAGGATCCAATGTGGAGCTATTAGAACAGCCAGTTTCATAAGGCAAGGGTGCCCTGTGTTCTGGGTGACTATGTCAATTGTAGTAAGGAGACATAGCCCAGCACTGCCACCAGCAGCCAGAGGATGAGCCTTCCTGTGCTGGGCACCGCCACACTGAGAAAGCTGGATTGCTGACTACACTGCAGAAAGGAATTTCAGGGCGAGTCAAAGAGAAGCAAAGGTAGTGAGTTTATTAAATGTTTAGACAGAGAGAAACATGGGGGAAAATATGGCAACAGTATTGATCCAGGCTTCACAAGACAGGGAGTCACACTGTGCTTTTAACACTCCTCTCTCCTCTCTCTCCTCCGTCATCTCTCTCTCTCCCTCTTCTCTCTCTCGCCTCTCTGTTCTCATGACTTTTGTGGCTTTTAAGTTAAATTGCACAAAGGATGTGATTCACAATGAATAAAGCAAAGCTTAAAGTTAAGTTTATGAATTAAGTAATAACATAACAAGCTCTTTACTTATTTCTCTTCTTTAAAGGTTTCTACCTGGTGTGGGTGGTGCACATCTTAATCCCAGCACTTGGGAGGTAGAGGCAGCAGAATGTCGGTGAGTTCAAAGCCAGCCTGGTCTACATAGTAAAATTCCAGGGACAGCTGGGCTACAAGGGAGACCCTGCCTCAAAAAACCAAAAAAAAAAAAAAAAAGAATTTCATTTGCAGATAAATTATAAGGGTTTTGGCATGTATGTGTGTATACGTATGTGCATATTCATGTGTGCATGCATGCAGAGGTTAGAGGACAGCATTTAGGTGTGATTCCTCAGGTACTATACACTTTTAAAAAGAGATTTGTTTGTTTGTTTCTTTCATTCTTTCTTTAGTGTGTGTGTGTGTGTGTGTGTGTGTGTGTGTGCGCGCGCAAATGTATTGCAGGTGCCCATGGAGGGTCGAAGGGGGACCAATTTCTTGGAACCTGATGTTATATGTATTTGTGAGCTGCCCAATAGGAGCTGGGATTTGAGCTCTGGTCCTGTGATAAGAACAGTGAGTGTGCCGGGCATGGTAGTGCAAACGCCTTTTAATCCTAGCACTTGGAAGGCAGAGGCAGCAATCTTTGTGGAGTGCAAGGCCAGCCGGGTCTACAGGANCTCCTCCTCCTCCTCCTCCTCCTCCTCCTCCTCCTCCTCCTTCTCCTCCTCTTCCTTCTCCTCTACCTCCTTTTTCTTGAGAAAAATTTCAAGCATTGGGTGGAACCAAGAGAACCCATAGGGCTTCCAAGCCTATGGGAATACACCTCATGTCACCATGTGCCCCAGATGCTGGACAATGTTTAATCTTGTTTTGGTCCTTTGGTCCTTTCTTTCCTGTCCTTCCTTTTGTTTTGGAAAGGAAGTTTTGCCTCTGTTCCACTGTGTATTGAAAGGATACAATTTATATTTTGATTTTGCTTTGAGTCTCAGAAGAGACTTTGAACTTTGGAATTTGAACAGCATTACAGTGTTGGGAGTGTTAAAACTGTGGGATCTTGAAGTTGGACTGTATTCATTTTGCACTATGAAATGACCATGAACTTATGGGGGCTGGAACAGAAATGCTATATATGGTTTGAATCCAAATTGGAGACAGGATCATATGTTTGAATACCTTGTTACCAGGTGGAAGGGGTTGTCTGGGATATTGTGGATCTGGGTAGCAGAAGCCAGTGAGTTATCCCAACCCTGATTGTGGTTCCATTATCACTGCTTCCTGATCCACCAAGATGTGAACAAGCAAAGCCACATGCTCCTACAGCCATGGGCAGAGCAAGCAAAGCCACACTTTCCTATAGCCACAGACAGAGCAAGCAATGCCACACCCTCCTACAGCCATGGACAGAGCAAGCAATGCCACACGCTCCTACAGCCATAGACAGAGCAAGCAATGCCACATGCTCCTACAGCCACGGACAGAGCAAGCAGTGTTACACACTCTTACAGCCACAGACAGAGCAAGCAAAGCCACACACTCCTACAGCCACGGACAGAACAAGCAATGTCACATGCTCCTACAGCCACGGACAGAGCAAGCAGTGCCACATGCTCCTACAGCCACGGACAGAGCAAGCAATGCCACATGCTCCTACAGCCACGGACAGAGCAAGCAGTGCCACATGCTCCTATAGCCATGGACAGAGCAAGCAGTGCCACATGCTCCTACAGCCATAGACAGAGCAAGCAATGCCACATGCTCCTATAGCCACGGACAGAGCAAGCAGTGACACATGCTCCTACAACCACAGACAGAGCAAGCAATGCCACATGCTCCTACAGCCACGGGCAGAACAAGCAATGCCACATGCTCCTACAGCCACGGGCAGAGCAAGCAATGCCACATGCTCCAACAGCCATGGACAGAGCCACTGTAGCTGCTAAGCCTTCCCACCAGGATGGATCAATATCCTCTGGAGATGTGAGCCAAAATCAGTCCTTCTTCCCTTAAGTTTATTCTGTCAGGTATTTCATTACAGCAATGAAAAAGTAATTAATAAAAGTGGATGTAGGCAGGGCTGGAGAGATGGCCTAGCAGTTGAGTACCGACTGCTCTTGCAGAGGACCTGGGTTTGATTCCCAGCATCCAGATGGCAGCTGAGAGCCATATTTAACTCAAGTTCCAGGAGAATCTGACACCCTCTTCTGACCTCCGCAGCACTGCATGACACAGGTGCACAGATCTGCATGCAGACAGTACATTCATGCTCATAAAGAATAAATAAAAAATTTAAAAAAAATTTTGTTTTGTTTTTTCAAGACAGGGTCTCCCTGTAGCTCCAGCTGTCCTGGAACTCACTCTGTAGACCAGGCTGGCCTTGAACTAACAAAGATCCACCTGCCTCTGCCTCCCAAGTGCTAGGATTAAAGGTGTGCGCTACCATGCCCAGCTAAAAAAGTGGATGTAAGCCAGGTGTGGTGGTACATGCCTTTAATCCCAGCATGTGGAAGGCAGAGGCAGGCAGATCTCTGTGAGTTCAAGGCCAGCTTGTCTATATAGCAAGCTCCAGGCCAGCTGGGACTAAAAGGAGACCCTGTCTTTAAAAGACCAAAAAAATGTGGATGTAAGAAGCCAAGGACCCTGTAGCCCAGTTCCCAGAAAACCTGCAGTGTGTGGTGGGGCAGCCTGCAGTGTGAGTGTGTGGGGCAGCCTGCAGCATGTGCTGGCAGCCTGCAGTGTGTGCTGGGGCAGGCATGCTGTATCCCAAGGCTGGGTGGTTCTCTTGCACATACTGCTCTACACCTCCCAACTGTTCTTTTCTTTCCCTCCTTTTTTGTGTGTATGCTTATGTACATGTGTGTTCATGTATGTGTGAATACACCTTCAGGCATGTACACGTGTGCATGTTTATGTAAAAGGCAGAGGTCAACATCGAGTTTTGTTCCTTAGGATGCTGTCTGTCATTTCTATATCATCTGTTGGTCCTTTACTCATGTGTGGCCGTAATCCACATGATATTCTTCCCTCCTAGAACTGGGCTGGCAGTTCTACAGTACTGAAAGCTTCAAGGCCGTCTCCTGCCTGCAGGCAGACAGTCTCTAGGCTTAGCTCTGGTGAGGAGAGGGGAGGGGACCTAGAGAAAGTTACCCAATGAGAAAAGAAAGACACAGACTCAGCGGGTGAAGGTCTGGGAGATAGACTCTCATTTATTCATGCCAGCAGTGTGTTTATATACCAAAGGCTACTGTGCTCTGGGCAAGGAAGTGGGGGGCAGGCAGAAGGGAAGGGTGAGCTACCTTGGCTCCTACCAGGAGACTACAGAGCTCCTGTTTGTGCAACTGGTAAACTAAAGGTGTGACATTTTGCTCAATACCTCAAGGGAAAGGGCCATCCAGTTCTGGAACTTTGCAGAGATAGGCAAGGCAAGAAAACACTGCAATATCCAAACCTTCTGGAGCTATAGATAACTCACAGAGACAACTGAATGCCCACAGAGATATCAGATAACTCTCAGAAGTTCTTCAGGACAGGTTTTACAGGTCCTTGCCTCAAGCCAGGCAAAGTTTCATTCCTACAGCTGTCCACCTTGGGTTGTTGTTGTTGAGCCAGGATCTCTCACTGGCTTATAAGGTAATGATTTGCTAGATGGGATGGGCAGTGAGCCCCAGGGATCTGCCTGACCCCACTTCCCCAGCGCTGGAATGCCAAGCACATGCCCCTGGGCCTGATGTTTTTGTATGGATTCTGGGCATTGAACTCAAGCTGCCATGCTTCTGAGGCAAGCACTTAAACTGGCTGAGCCATCTCCCCAGCCCCTGGGCTGTCTATCTTATACACACACTGTATTACACACACTGGGCTATCTATCTTATACACACACTATATTACGCACACTGGGCTATCTATCTATCTATCTATCTATCTATCTATCTATCTATCTATCATCTATCTATCTATCCTATACACACACTGCATTCCCTTCTTTCTGTCTCTCGGTCTCTACCAAGGAAAAGAAACTTCTATTGTTATTTCAACCAGAACAGCTAAACACGTAAATGGTCTCCCAAGGTCTCTGTCAACTGTGGGATGGCGGAGGGGCACTTTGTTACACATCCTTTCCATCCAGAAACCTCACAAATCAAATATTGGGTGATTTTAAAAACCATTTTCCTGATGGTGGTTCTCTATTTAATCTCCCAGAGCTAACAATATGTGATCAGTTTCCCTTAACAAATGACCTCATTTAACTTCATTAGCTCGTAATTAATTTGCTAGCATGTAACCAAGATGATTAACACTCCTGATTAAAGACAGGCAAAAGAGGAACCTCTTTTTTTCATGGTCAAGACAAATACTGATTAAAATCCGAGTTGTTTCCTAATTTTCCTTACATTTTAATTCAGTGAAAGCGGCAATGGTTGATTTGTGGTTGTTGTTTAAAAAAATTAAATTGGAGGAGGTAAGATGAATAGGCTCTTCCAGTGGGTCCTTTATCACCAGCTCCTATTGGGTGATTTTACTTTCTTTTCTTCAGATACCAAGATAGGAAGCAAGAGAATCAAGCAGCACCTGGCTATGTGAAATGGAGATTTTAAAGGGCTGGAGTGACTTTGAACTTCTTAGGAAGAAGATTATGGTGGGGTGAGTAGACTCAGGACAGGGATCACCATCATAAACATCACCTTCTGAGTGGTCCATCCCACAGCGGTCTACAAGTTTGGTCTTACAGTACACAACTCTGTGCTGGAGATGCTAAAGAGGGTCCAACCTCACGAGCCTTCCAAATGAGAACAGAGTGGAGAGAGGTGAGAAGTGAGACAGTAGAGAGAGGTATTCCTGATACCAGGACCTGCACTGCCTTCAGGCTGAGCCCTGCTCCTCCATTCTCCAGGAGGCTAAGGTCAATATCAGAAGACTCAAGGCTTCTTACATCCTCCAGGTCATCCACATACATTATCAGAGCAGGACTGAAGCAGGCAATGTTCCTGTAGTGTTTTGAATAAGTGTACCCCACAGCTCAAGTCTTTCAATGTTTGGTCAGTTGGGGAGGGTCATGGAACTTTTAGGAGGTGTGGCTTTGCTGGAGGAAGCATATCATTGGAGGTGGACTTTGAGAGCTCATAGCTTTGCATCGTTTCCAGTTTCTCTGTCTGTGTCCTGTGCCCACTTGAAGATGTGAGTGCTCAGATTTCTGTTCCAGCTGCTTCCTGCCATGGTGGACTCTTATCCCTCTGGGACTATAAGCCAGATAAACTCTTCCTTCTGTAGGTTGCCTTGGTCATGGTGTTTTATCACAGCAATATAAAGGAAGCTAATACAGAGCCCAATCTACAAAATTGAAGGAAGCTGTCACTGTGTGTCGCACCGTATAGCCGGCTGATATATGATCCGAACTCAGCCCTGCCAGGCCAGAGTTAAGCATTTAGGTGCATCATTTCCTTTAGTTCTTACAATAGCCCTGGTGATGTGGGTGCTGTTGGCAGCTTTATTCTGGTTGATGAAGAGAAGAGCATTTAGAGGGGAGGCATGATTTGTCCAAAGTCACAATCAAGGTGGCAGCTTGCTGCGATTCTGGCCATCTGCCCCCAAGGCCAATGCTTTCCTGCTGTTCTGGCTGGGGTTCCTTGGGGGGGGGGGTTGTTGGGAAGGGAAGAAAACTCACTGCCTCCTGTGGCTTTGGAAACATGGCTTCAGTATCAGTGTGTAAGTGGGAAGGGTGGTGTACATAGAATGGAAGTCAAAGAGTCTCCCTGAATTCTGCAGGCAGGTAAGACCCTGCTTGTGAATTGGCCCCTTGACAGCCTTCCAGTCTAAAAACAGAATGCCCTGAGAAGTTCTGCTTCTGCTTTTGGATCTTCCGAGATAGTCTTTGCCTAAGGATGAAGGAGGATGAGGTATACGTGCTCAGAGGAACTGGGGCTGAGGTTCAGGTGTGGTTAGCTCCAAGCCTTGAGGGACAATGGGAGGACACTTTCTGGGAGTCCTTCCAGAGCATTCCCTCAAGTGCAATACAAGGAGCATTTGCTTTATGGGAAGGAAAACTGGGGCAGGTGTTAGGCACTGCAGGGGAGCAGAGACCCCCCCAGGGCCATGAGCAGTGCTCCAAAGACACCCCAGATCCCATCATGTGAGTGGGTGAGATCCAGAATAGCAGCTGACCCAAGAAGCTGTGATCTATAATTTATACCCAGCTCCTTCCAGAAAGGGCTGGCGATGTCTGCCAGGGGGATTTGTAACTGTGGATTTCTCTTTGATGATGCTAAGGGGATTTAGGTGGTCCCTGGAGTGAAGTGGTACTGAATTCAGACCATCTGTGAAGCAGCTTCTCCTGGAGTAACTGCTTTTATCCTCACAGCCCTGCTGCAGAATCAGATGCTCATCTCCGGAGGACAGATGGAGAGACATGCTCAGAGGGTGAAGTGACTTGTTCAAGGCTCCATACCTGGGGGAAGGCAGAATTGAAACCCAGAGCTGTTGGGGGAGACGTATCCAGTTCTTCCCTGGAAGCAGATGGTACTGTGTTGGCTATTCTTGCCCAAATCTCTTCTATGCCTGTAGTCATTTTAAGTATGACCCAGCCCTGAAAGTTATCCAGACAGTTCTAACTACCTACTGTTCTGGCTCATATTTCCCTGGGACCAATTCCATGGAAAACATGAGTCTTGGCTACTCCTGAATGGATTGTCACACATTGTTTAAAGGAAAGAGGGCCGGGGATGTGATCTGACCATCTGCATGCCTTGAACCCACCCCATCCTCATCCCTGTAAGCAAAGGATTGGAGTGTAGATGGTGAAGTCCTTAGGAATATGGTGCTGGAGTCTATCTGGTTCAAATGTCAGTTCTGCCATTGGGTATGTATTAGTCAGCTGTGGCTGCCATAACAAATATTGTGGATTTTCTCACAGCTCTGGACACTGGCTGTCCAAGGTCAAGGATGGGCAGGATTGGTTGCTTCTGAGGTCTCTCTGTTTGACTTTCAGATGGATACCATTTTTCTGTGACTACATATGGCCTTTCCTCCTCTTGTCTCTTCTGCTTCTTTTTTTTTTTGTCTTTTTGAGACAGGGTCTCCCTGTATCCCCAACTATCCTGGAACACACTCTATAGACTAGGTTGGCTTTGAACTCACAAAGATCTGCCTGCCTCTGCCTCCCAAGTGCTAGGATTAAAGGCGTGCACCACCACGCCTGGGTCTCTTCTGCTTCTTTTAACTACATCAATCATATTAGGTTTGAGTCCCATGCTTAGGACTTCATTTAGCCTTTACTTCATGGGGTATGCCTCAAATTAGTCACATTGGGCTTTAGGGTTTCATCTGATGGATATTGAGCAGAGGCTAGGGGACATGCAATTTTGCTCATAACAAATGATCTTAACCCAGGGCTTTCCTTAAGTCTGTTACATGGTGACAATAAAAGGAACTGGCTTATGAGTGGTGGCACAAGCCTATAATCCTAGCACTCAGAAGGTAAAGGTGAGGGAGTCAAGAGTTCGTGGCCATCCTTGGAGACAGAGAGAATTCAAGGGAAGTTTCATGAGACCATGTTTCATTTCTAAAAATGTAACTGGTTTATAGTTTTTTGAAGGAATATAAATTATATCATCTACATGCACCAATGCATGGCATTTGACAGTATGCTGGGTATCACCACCACTACTACCACCACCACCACCACCACCGTCATCATCCACCATCATCCTTGCTATCATTACCACTATTATCACCATCACCAAGTCATCATCATAATTATCACCAGTACATTATTTTCATCAATCTAAAGTGAATGACAGCCTATAGGTCTGCTGGTTTTCTGACTTCTGGAGTCTGCTGTCATTTGTGGTATGAGCTTGTAGTCAGAGGAGATAGAGCTGGGAGGATCTTGAACTTGACACCCAAGGCTGATTTTTACAAATGAAGAACCAAGGCTCAGCCATAATCAAAATGCTGGTATCTTCCCATTTCCCATTTTGTTGTCTTCATGAGCTTCTGAACCATTTAAGTGCTCAATAGAGTGAGGCAAAGTCTCCCTTCCCTGTTAGAGCCATACATGTAGTATTTGGAGAATTCATTTGTTTTCCCCCTTAGTGTTTTAGGAATGGTTTCTCTTGTATCTTACCATAATACCCATCCTAGACTAGATGAATAAAGTCATTAATTACAAAATCATTATGTGAGGGCCCAGGCCGGCTCCTCTTCATAAACACAGCCTCCTGGCTTCTGTTATGCTGACAGCCAGCCCCTCCAAGGGCAACCCAACATTTCCTTGCTGTATCCTGTCCATGCATCTGTGTCTCCCTGGGAATCTGGATGGAAGCATTCATCTACCAGACTTTGGTCAGAAGGGCATAATGACTCACTTGTTTTGACAGCATAATATCTCTAGTTAGAAATATGCAGAAGCTAAAAGGCAAAAATTCCAACAAAGCCTGGCAGTTCAGCTGGTTTCCACCCCAGCATCACTGCCATCATCCTTCTTCCTACAGAACTCCAACTGTGCACATTGTCATTGTGTGTGTACGGCACAATACCCAATGCACCCAGGGGGTGAATGCGACTCGAGTGTCTCTCCTATGTCAAGGATTGCTTTAGGGTTGGACATGTCACTCAGTTCTGGCCAATGGGACTCTGGGGAACTTGATTTACATAAGAAGGCTCTCTCACCAGCAGGGATGCAAGCGTTTTTTTTTTTTGGGGGGGGTGATAATGTCTGAAACAGCTATTTTTTTTTTTTTTGGTCTTTTTGAGACAGGGTCTCCCTGTAGCTCCAGCTGTCCTGAAACTCACTCTGTAGACCAGGCTGGCCTTGAACTCACAGAGATCTGCCTGCCTCTGCCTCCCGAGTGCTGGGATTAAAGGCGTGTGCCACCACGCCCAGCTGAAACAGCTATTTTATTTTATTTTTTATTTTTTTTAGCCTTTAGTATTTATTTTTTTTAAAACATTTTTTAAATTTTATTTATTTTTATATGTGTATGAATGTACTGTCTGCATGCAGGTTTGTGCACCCGTGTCGTGCAATGCTGTGGAGGTCAGAAGAGGGTCTCGGATTCCCCGGAACTGGAGTTCTTCTAGAATTGGAGTTACAGACAGTTCTTAGCTGCCATGTGGGTGCTGGGGATCGAACCCAGGTCCTCTGCAAGAGCAGTCGGTGCTCTTAACTGCTAGGCTATCTCTCCAGCCCTGAAACAGCTATTTTAAAACCAGGAAGGCAAGACCAGCAAAATAGACTCTCAGAGGGGTCCTACATCATGGAGCTGTGACCCCCCCCACCTTGAATCTCCTGTCCTCAGATTTCTTGTTCTGTGAGATATGTTAGTTTTATCATGGCTGTGCCCAAATACCTGACAGAAACAGTGTAAGGGAGGGAAGATTTATTCTGAGTCATAGTTCAAAGGGTTCAGTCTTTAGTTGCTTGACCCAGGTACTTGGTCAGAACATCATGGTGGCATGAGTGTATGAAAAGGGGCTTCTTCACCTCAGGATAGAGAAGTCAGAAAACAGCAAGAGACCAGGGACCAGATACAAAGTCATACCCCCAGTGACACACCTTCTTCAGCTTGGCCCCACCTCCCAAAGTCTCCACCATCTTTCCACCATAAGTTGAGAAAGATTTTAACACATGAGACTATGGGGGCATTTCATATTCAAACTAGAACCGATGGCAACCTTCAGATTTATAAAAAAGTGTATATGTTCATGTGTGTGTGCCTGCATGAGTTTATGTGTACCATGTATGTGCAGGTGCTCACAGAGGCCAGAAGAGGGCATTGGCTTCCCTGGAACTGGAGTAACAGGTGTTTGTCAGATGCAGTAAATAGTCTTTGAGGCTGGGAGGTGCTGAGTGAAGCCATGAGATGTCAGGACAGCCACAGTGCTGGAGCCTGGGGACCAGGTGGGGTCCTAAGCTGGGAGAGGCCTCAGCATGGCACTGGGTGGCACTTTGATGTAGTAAGAGTCCTTCCTGGATTCTTGTTGCAGGCCAGTGCAGGGGAAAGGGATGCAAACAGGCAGGTCTAGCCATCACATAAGTTGTTGTTCCAGTTTGGATGTAAAGTGTCCCCACAGGCTTGTGGTTCCAGATACTCCCCCCCCCCCCCCCGCTATGCTGTTTTAGGAAACTGTGGAACCTTCTGGAAGACAGAACTAAAGGAACTGATACTGAGGTTTACAGCCACATTCATGCTCTGAAGTAAGTTCTTGCTTCTAGGTCAGTTAAGAAGTGAACAAGCTGCGGCAAGCTACTGCTGCCATAGACAGGCTGGCCCCACTGATATGTGCTCTTGACCATGGAACTGAACTAGTACAAATTCTCCTTTCTGACCAGGAATTTGGTCACAGTGATGAGAATAGTGATGAGCACATGTACTGTGACAAAGGTAGATGTTCCTAGACACCTTCATGGCCCCTGCATGTGAGGGCTCTGCCCCAGAGGTGGGCTGTGGGTGGTCTCCCCTGCTGGCTTCCTGACCCAGAGGACTGAAGGCCAGGATCTGGCAAACTGTGGCCTGCTGCCTCTATGGCTCATCAACTAAGAATGGCTTTTCAGAGTTTTAAATCATTACATTTTCAATATGTGTACAAGTACTTGCTCAATATTCTCATGTTGGCTCTTGTCTGCAAAGCCAGAAATGATTATTATTTGGTAACCGGTATGGTCATTTTCAGAGTCCAGCCTCTGCCACTAGAGGGACCTGGCCTTGCTCCTGTGTTGGCTGCAATATGCGGTCCCTGATCTCTATGGAGTATGCTAACGTTCCAACATCCCAGCAGAAAGGGGGACTCTGAGGTCAGGGAGTGGAATCTTACCACTCCTTTCCCTACACCACTGTCCTCGGTGGGTTACCCCTGCCGAGCCAACGAGCCAATGGCATCTTGATAAAATCTGAGAGCTGCAGTTAATAACATAGCCCTGCCCGGTGGCTTTCTCCTGGGGGTGCCCATCTGTCAGCCTTGGGAGACCACTCTCCATGCAGCTGGAACCGTCCCCAGCCATCGAATCAGGAGCAAGCCACGGTCCCTGGAGCCAGGTTCAGCACGTAGGCCCATAATCTCTGTGCTCAGCTTGCGCCAGCTCCTGGCTGCCCTCCAGGCTCCCAACAACAGCACCAGATGGTGCTAACGGAGGGTGAAAATGCTCCCAGGAAGACCTGGGCATTGGGCAGTGGGGAGAAGGGAGGCCAGCCAGGCAGAAGTGCCCTGATCCTGGCCACAAGGAGGCCTTCAGGTGCAGCCCGTCTGGGTGCGGACCAACCAGCTGCTTAAAATATTTATTTATTTATTTATTTATTTATTTATTTATTTATTGAAATAGTTATTGCGCCCCCCCCCCAGTGGGCTTAAGTGTCTAAAATCACTTGTCTGGTTTCAGCAGGGTCTTCTTGCCCCTTAAGACCCAGGCAGCGTTACCTCTGACCCTGCCCACAGCTCTGGGCTTCCCCAAAGCTTACATTCCTGCAATGCTGGGCCCAGGTTTGTGCCACCCCTGAATTCCTGCTATTTCTTTGTGGTCTTGTGACCTCTGTCTGACTGTGGAGCACAAACCCTATCACCTATCCCAGTGCTGAGCCTGGTGACCAAGAAGCACATAAGCCAGGCTGGCCTCAAACTCATTACATACCTGAGGATGACCTTGAATTTCTAATCCTCCTGCTTTATCTCCTGAGTGCTGGGATTAAAGGCGTGGCCCACCACACTCAGTTTTATGTGGTGCTGGCAACCAAACCCAGGACTTTGTGTATCTTAGACAAACACTACCATTTGAGCTGCATCCCTAGCCCAAGCTTTGATTCTTGACTCCTTGCTTTCCACTCCTTGTCACTGGCCTAGGTACCTGGTGGCCGGCTGCTTGCTCACTGCAGAGGACTAGCTTGGGCGAGGTGTTACCAGGAAGTTGGGGAGGGCAGCTGCTTAGAGGGCTTCTCACCAGCAGACATCCCAGCAGACACTTCTTTGGGCTAGGTAACCTTTAATCTTTTCCCTTTCTGGGATATCACAAGTCTAGGGCCTCTATGGCCTGTCCTGAGTCCCTGAACCCCAGAAAGGGCTGTTCAGGTCAAACGCGATCTAGCTCGTGAGGATTGTGGGTGCTGTCCTCCTGGTTCTCTTGATGACTCAAGAGGGCTTGAGAGGCCAAAGTCATAGACAAGTCCAGTCCCTCTGGGCCGGCCATCTTTTCCTCCAAGCCCTGTTCTATAGGAGGTCATATGAGTAAGCCAGGCTGGGACAGGGCAGACTATAGCCTGAAACTTGGGAATGAGACACTGGGGTCAAGTTGACCCTAAGGTGCCTGTCCTCCTGTGGAGAAAGGGTGGCATGCCTCATGTCCTACTGAGGAAGATCATGTGTGTGTGTGTGTCACATGACTACATAGATGGAAGGGGTGATTAGGCTCCCTAGTCCTCACCCCCACTTTTTTTCTAGAGTGTGATGCTGATGCTCCTCGTGAGAGGAGGGGGCCCATGTTCCCTTCCCTGGAAACTGATCAAATACAGAAAAGTAGTTTCCTGGACTGGTCATAAGAAGAAACCCGTCTTCTGCCTGCTTTCTCCGCCTTGGGATCCCTGAGCCTTCAGATAAGAGGCTCTAAAGGTGTCATGCTGAGGAGACTATGTGGAGACATTGTATAGGGTGAAAGAGTAGGGGAGAAGTAAATGGAGCCCAAGCTGATTTGAGGGCTCCAGTCCAGGTATCAGACATGGAAGGAACCAGACTTCAGAGGATTCCAGCTCCTAGCATCCAGTGCCCTGTGGAGGAGAAACAGGCTGTCCTGGCTGAGCCACCAAAGCTCACATGTGTATGAAAGAAAAGTGCCACATATGAAAGAGATATGTTGCTTTAAGCCATAGAATTTGGGAGTGTTTGTTATATAGCCATAACTGACTGGTACAGGCAGGGAGAACATTATCACTATTAGGCAGTCAGATATTTTACGGGCATGCCTGTGTCGGACACTGGGACTCATAAGAACTATAGCTTGGCTGTGAACACATACCTGTGGTGACAAGGTGAGGACTGAAATTCAAGGCTCACCCAGAACCAAAGCTTTCTCCTCTCATGGTGCCTCCCTGCACAGCTCTGTTGAACTGACTGACCACTAGGACAAGCCCTATCCTTTTCTCTGTGCATCAATAGATCCCAGCCCTGACCGTGGACCTGTAGTCTTGCCTGAACCCTTTCTCTTTTGACTCATGTAAAGTTGACCCCTATAAGCTTACCAGCATACATAAAGCAGGAATAGATATGAATGCATGGAGACCCCAGCAGAAGTTGTCAGTGGGAGAAAACTGCTCTATTACATGGAAACTTGGGGGGTGGGCAAAGAATTATATTTGTACCTCTAGCATTTATTAGGCACCAGGCAGAAGGCTAAGCTAAGGCTTCACAAGTATTAACTGATTTAATTGTCTCCACAGCCCTCTGAGGTACTGAGTACCCTTTGTACACATAGGGAAGTGAAGGCAGAGAAAAGTTAATGAATTTGCTCAATGTTTATCTGGCTAGCGAGGGTGGAACTAGGATTCCATCTAGTCAGTCTGGTGCAGAAGGATCCAATGTGGAGCTATTAGAACAGCCAGTTTCATAAGGCAAGGGTGCCCTGTGTTCTGGGTGACTATGTCAATTGTAGTAAGGAGACATAGCCCAGCACTGCCACCAGCAGCCAGAGGATGAGCCTTCCTGTGCTGGGCACCGCCACACTGAGAAAGCTGGATTGCTGACTACACTGCAGAAAGGAATTTCAGGGCGAGTCAAAGAGAAGCAAAGGTAGTGAGTTTATTAAATGTTTAGACAGAGAGAAACATGGGGGAAAATATGGCAACAGTATTGATCCAGGCTTCACAAGACAGGGAGTCACACTGTGCTTTTACTCTCTCTCTCTCTCTCTCTCTCTCTCTCTCTCTCTCTCTCTCTCTCTGTCTCATTGACTTTTGTGGCTTTTAAGTTAAATTGCACAAAGGATGTGATTCACAATGAATAAAGCAAAGCTTAAAGTTAAGTTTATGAATTAAGTAATAACATAACAAGCTCTTTACTTATTTCTCTTACTTTAAAGAGTTTCTACCTGGTGTGGTGGTGCACATCTTAATCCCAGCACTTGGGAGGTAGAGGCAGCAGATGTCTGTGAGTTCAAAGCCAGCCTGGTCTACATAGTAAATTCCAGGACAGCTGGGGCTACAGGGAGACCCTGCCTCAAAAAGACCAAAAAAAAAAAAAAAAGAATTTCATTTGCAGATAAATTATAAGGGTTTTGGCATGTATGTGTGTATACGTATGTGCATATTCATGTGTGCATGCAGCAGAGGTTAGAGGACAGCATTAGGTGTGATCTCCCGGTACATAACACTTTAAAAAGAGATTGGTTTGTTTGTTTCTTTCATTCTTTCCTTAGTGTGTGTGTGTGTGTGTGTGTGTGTGTGTGTGCGCGCGCACATGTATGTGCAGGTGCCCATGGAGGTCAGAAGGGGGCACCAAATTTCTTGGAACTGGAGTTATATGTATTTGTGAGCTGCCCAATAGGAGCTGGGATTTGAGCTCTGGTCCTGTGATAAGAACAGTGAGTGTGCCGGGCATGGTAGTGCACGCCTTTAATCCTAGCACTTGGAAGGCAGAGGCAGGCAAAATCTTGTGATTCAGGCCAGCCTGGTCTACAGATGAGTTCCGGAGTAGCTGGGGCTACAGTGAGACCCTGGTCCGTCAAAAAGACAAAAAAAAAAAAAAAAAAAAAAAAAGAACAGTAAGTGCTCTTAACTACTGCCTCACCTCTTTAGCTTTCTTTCCATTTATTTGAGGCAGGGTCTCTCATTGGCCTGGAGCTCACCAAGTAGGCTAGGCTGGCTGCCCAGTGAGCCCCAAGGATCTGCCTATCTTTGCCTTTGCTAGAATTATAAGCACTCACCATGCTTGGTTTTTTTCATTATTTAAAAAAATTAATATTTATTTTTATATGAGTGTTTTACCTGCATGTATGTAAGTGTACCATGTACAGCCAGACCCACAGAGACCAGAAGAGGGTGCAGGTCCCCTGGAACTGGAATTACAGATGGTTGTTAGCCACCATGTGGGTTCTGGGAAACCAAACCTGGGTCCTCTGCAAGAGCAGCCAGTGCTCTTAATTGCTGAGCCATCTCTCCAGGCCTGGATTTTTATTTTTTTGTTTTATCATTTTGAGACAGGGCCTCCGAGTAGCCTCAGATGGCTTGGCACTTGCTATGTAGCCCTGGCTGGCCTTGAACACATAGAGATCCTCCTACCTCTGCCTTAGGAGTGCTGAGATTAAAAGTGAGTGCTACCACACTGGGCATTATTTGCTATTTTTTAAAATATTTTTAAATATTTATTTATTTATTTAGTCTTTTTGAGACAAGGTTTCCCTGTAGCCATAACTGTCTGGAACTCACTCTGTAGACCAGGCTGGCCTTGAACTCACAAAGATCTGCCTGCCTCTGCCTCCCAAGTGCTAGGATTAAAGGCATGTGCCACCATGCCCGGCTTATTTATTTTCTATGTGTATGAATGTACTGTCTGCATGTAGGTTTGTGCACCCGTGTCGTGCAATGCTGCGGAGGTCAGAAGAGGGTCTCGGATTCCCCTGGAACTGGAGTTCTCTTGGAATTGGAGTTACAGACAGTTCTCAGCCACCATGTGGGTGCTGGGGATTGAACCCGGGTCCTTTGCAAGAGCAGTAGGCGCTCTTAACCGCTAGGCTATCTCTCCAGCCCCTATTTGCTATTTTTAATGACCTTGTTTGTCATGCCTTTAGGAAGCCAACACCATCTCCAAAGGCAACTTCAATTTTATCAGCTGTGTTGAAGTTTCTGACTCCCAGCCAGATTCCAGCGTGAGAGCTTTCTTCCTTTCCTGTTTCCTCTTCATTTTTGCTATCTTTCTATGAGGCCTTAATTTGAACAACAGCGGCAGGGGGCAGGGGACAGGAAAGGAACAGGGAGCTGTGCTGAGCCTTGAGCTCTCAGCAAGGTCTGAAGAGGCATGCCCACCCCTTCCTGTGTTGAAATCTTGAGGAGGGGCCTTTAGGAAGTGATTTCAGTCATAGGCACAGGGCCCCACAATGGAATTAGCACCCTCATGAAAAAAGCCCAGCCTCACCCGTTTCAATCCCATGAGCACATGGCAGGAAGGCCCTCGCTGGATAGAACGTGAGGAACTTTATCCTGAGCTCCAGATTGCCAAAATACCTCGTTTATAAGCCACTCCCCTCCCACCACCACGTGGTGTGGCATTTCGTTAAGTACCAGATAGAATCAACTAAGATGGAGACACTCCAACTTGGAGCGGAGGGGCGGGGCTCTCGGTTTGAGCTGGATGGGGGCGTTCCCCTTAGTGGAGGCCATCCCCCCAAAAGGGTGATAGCTGGGGACTCTATTCTTACAAGGAATCTGGGTGGAGAGTCACAGCCATTTTTAAAGGGTGACATTTGGGAGAGTCACAGCTACTTTGAAGGGATGACATTTGAGGAATGTACGAATGTCTGTGTGGGGGTTTGGGGGGGGGGTGACAGTGGTGACCGTTAGATTCCCATGGCGGTATGACTCACTGGGAAGGGATGGCATTCCAGGAGCCTCAGGGATCAGATCTCAGGGGTCACACCCGCACAGCTGCCGCTAGGGGGCGGCCTGGCGCAGCCTCCACTCCTTTTAGGGTGTCTTTGTCTCCGCAGGAGCTGCTGGGGCACAGAAAGCCTCGCAGAGAAATTATGCTTGGCCTAGTAAGGAGCCGAAACAGCATCCTCTGGCTTTGTGTCTTCCGCAGGTAGATGCAGAAAGCTGGAGAATCTGAAAGGCTGTTCTGTCCAGGGCCTGGGCTCAGCTTGCTTTTCCACATCCCTGGAGAAAGGAAAGCGGCCTGGAGAAAGGGCAGCTTCTCAGGCAGAGGGAAGAGGGGGGGGGGGGGCGCAGGGCTTTTCTCCAGCCCAGGCCCCCAGGTGGCATTCTGGGAGCAATCTGCTCCTGAAATAAAGAAAAGAGAGCAGGCGCCATCAGAGCAAGCTCAGGATCTCTGCAGTGCCTGTTGCCATGGCAAACAGCCATTCGCTTACTGAGCCAGGCTGATCATTCCAAAACTCTGCTCCACCGTTTACCCTGTGACCCAGCACAGAGAAGAAGAAACGCTGGAAGCCAGCCTCCAACTTCCGTCTGAGCAGTGCGGACCTCAGCTTCTTGCCCATGGGCCTCACCTTCCGCAGGCCTTGCCCTCAGCCCTCTGTAACAGAGGAATATGTACGCCAGGGAAGTGCTCTACCACTCAGCCACACTTTCAGTTCTGTCCAAATCTTTGGTCTTTGTTTGGGATTTTGGGGTTTGTTTGGTTTTGGTTTCATGTTTGTTTTAGACGGAATCTTATGCCTCCCCTCTGGCCTTGAAGTTCCTAGTACTGGAAGTTGGTTCTTGTTCCTCCTGGCTCTGCCTCTTGAGTGCTAAAGATTATAGCTGTGTGTCACCCTTGCCTATTAATTTTTTTTTTTTTTTTTGGTGTTTTTGAGACAGAGTCTCCCTGTAGCCCCAGCTGTCCTGGAACTCACTCTGTAGACCAGGCTGGCCCTGAACTCACAGAAGTCCACCTGCCTCTGCCTCCCAAGTGCTGGGATTACAGGTGTGTGGCACCATGTGTGGTGCTCTTTAATCCTTATTGAGACTCTTTCAGGTCTCCTTATTACTCTTCTTCAGATAAGGAAATTCAGATGACACCCTGTCACTCAAGTGTCACTCAAGGTTATTTGACCCCCAACTACCCAGAGCTAAGCTATGGAACCCACAGGCACTCTTTTTTAAAGAAAAATTTTAGTTTATTTTTATGTGTGTGGATATCTTGCCTGCATGTGTGTAAGGGCACTTGTGTCTTCTTACAGAAGCCAGAAGAGGGCATCAGATCCCCTGAAATTGTAGTTACAGGTGGTTGTTAGTGACCATGTGGGTGTTGGGAACCAAACCCAGGTTCTCTGAAAGAGCATCCAGTGCTCTTAACCACCCAGACATCTCACCAATCCCAGACACTCTTTTTTCAAAAGATTTATTTGTGTGTGTTTGTGTGTGTGTGTGTGTGTGTGTGTGTGTGTGCAAG
Organism: Rhizomys pruinosus; assembly: GCA_009823505.1. NCBI lineage: Eukaryota > Metazoa > Chordata > Mammalia > Rodentia > Spalacidae > Rhizomys > Rhizomys pruinosus. Next base: position 489,467 of record VZQC01007107.1, read on the forward strand.
CATGCACACGTCAGTGGGTCCCTGGGAAACCCAGAGACCTTGGATCACCTTGTGACATTTTGAATAAGAAATGTTGTCCATGCTGGGCCATGGTGGCGGCCTTTAAATCCTAGCACTTGGAGGCAGAGGCATTCGGTCTTTGTGATTCAAGGCCAGCCTGGTCTACAGAGTGAGTTCCAGGACAGCTGGGGCTACAGGGAACCCTGTCTCGAAAAGACAAACAAAAAAAAAAAAAAAAAAAAAAAAAAAAAGGAAATGTGGTCTGTGCTGGTAGCTTTAGTGTCAAATTTGACACACTCTGGGTTGAGGGAGCCTCAGTTGGGGATGGCTCCATTGGATTGGCCTGTGGCCACATCTGTGGAGTACTTGTCTTGATGGTCGAGCATGTGTGGAGGGCCCAGCCACTATGAGGAGTGCCACCCTGGGTAGGTTGTGTGTACCGTATAAGAAGGCGGCTGGGCATGAGCCAGTGGAGAGCAAGCCAGTGGACAGCATTCCTCCATGGCCTGTGCTTCAGCTCCTGCCTCCAGGTTCCTGCCCTGAGTTCCTGCCTTGGGCTCCCTAAGTGATGAACTGTGACCTGGGAGATGTAAACTGAATAAACCCTTTCCTCCCCAAGTTGGTGTTGGTCAGAGTGTTTTGTCACAGCAATGGAAGACAAACCAGAACATTGTCCATAGTCTCAAGTGGCCCTGTTTGGAACAGCTTAGCAGGCTCTGCCTTGCTGGAGGAAGTTAGAATGCCCCTGGAGGTGTGCCCCTCTTCCTGCCTGCTCACTGCTTTGTGTTTGTGGTTGAAGATGTGAGCCCTCGGCCTCCTGCTCCAGCCACCATGCCTGCTGCTTGCTGCCATGCCTCCCACCATGATGGACTGTTTTATCTCTGCGGGACTGTCAGCCCAAATAAACTCTTTCTTCCATCAGCCACTTTAGGTTAAGGCTGTTTTATCACAGCAACAACAAAAAATGTAACTAATACACTGGAGCTGGGGTTATAGGCAGTTGTGAGGGCGCTCTAAGCCACTGAGCCATCTCTCCAGCTCTCAACCACTGAGCCATCTCTCCAGCTCTCAACCACTGAGCCATCTCTCCAGCTCTCAACCACTGAGCCATCTCTCTTTCCAGCTCTCAACCACTGAGCCATCCTCTCTCTCCAGCTCTCTCAACCACTGAGCCATCTCTCTCCACTCTCAACCACTGAGCCATCTCTCCAGCTCTCAACCACTGAGCCATCTCTCCAGCTCTCAACCACTGAGCCATCTCTCTTTCCAGCTCTCAACCACTGAGCCATCTCTCTCTCCAGCTCTCAACCACTGAGCCATCTCTCTTTCCAGCTCTCAACCACTGAGCCATCTCTCTCTCCAGCTCACAACCACTGAGCCATCTCTCCAGCTCTCAACCACTGAGCCATCTCTCCAGCCCCCACAGGGGCTCTTTCTCTCTATGGGTATGTTTGTGTTTGTATTGGTCCTGGGCCTCACCCAGCTCCCTCTCACCAGAGAGACCCAGGGCTTTTCTCATCTATGACCTCCATAAGCAATGACCACTTTGTCCAGCCACAGCATACAGTCCCTGAAGGAGTATGGGGGGAGAAAAAGAGAAAGGAGACAAGCTCAAGGGAGAGGGGAAGACCTCACCATAGTCATGCTAAGTGACAGGCCAGGGGTTGGAAGGAGGGCAAGTAGCAGGTGTGGTCCTGGCAAGGCCACTTGAAAGGCCCCTGTGAGGATCTATCATGTGCTGCAGATGCTGGAAGGCCACAGGCAGGATGCTAGGTCTGTGCAGACATGGGGATCTGAGCTAGCTAGGCTCAATGTCTGTGGAGATATGAATAAAATAGCAGGTAGGGAAACTGAGGCAGGTGTCTTGTCCTCCTTTCTGGGTTGAGCAAGCTTGTGAGCTCTGGGGTGAGTTGACCACGAAACCTTGGGCTGTGAGCAGCATGACCTGTCCCAGCTTTGAGGCTGGCATCACTGAGGGTGTGAAGACACTGTCAGCATGGTGGACTCAGGTCTGAGGAGTGCTGGGACTGCAGAGGCCATGGGCATCTGTGCTTAGATAGCAGATGAGAAGAGGTGCAGATGGCACCTTCCATCTGCCCTGGGACTCAGCAGCACAGAGAATGCCAGGAACATCCTGATGCTGCTGCCCTCAGGGATTGGGAAGGAAAACCTGATAATATCCCCGACTACCTGCCTGCTGTGATGTCCGAGGTGGCTACACAATAACATATACACTCAGAGCCTGCTCATGCCCCTCTACACTTGAAAATCAGGAGCTGATTTTCTGGTCCAACCTGGAATTTTTCAATGGCAGCAATTAGTTACAAACCACTGACACTTATGTGCCAAGTTCTGGAGAGGGCTTTTGACAGGTGTTCAGTCAGTTACAGTAACACCTTGGGAGTTTCATATCCCATTTTTACAAATGGAAACTCCAAGGCTTAGGAAGAGATGAAGTAATTTGTCTAAAGCCACACAGAAACCCAACTTCAACTCTGCCATCTGACAAAGATGACTCCTGGGTAGTGCTCTTCCCTGGACTCCTGGAAAAAAAGCTCTTTTTCCCTGGTCACTGTCCTGAGGTGCTATGTGGCCTGGGAACAGTCCTGGGTCAGAGAAGATCTGCTTCTGTAAATGACCTCATGTCTGGCCAGCCCTGTCTTCCCTGAACTTGGCTGGCCACACAACCTACTGGGAGCACGTGAACATGTTGTGTCCATGCACCTGCTGTGAACCCATCCTCCCCTGGCTGCTCTGCTCCCTCCCTCCAGGGCTCTCCCAGGCTCTCCCCTTAACTGCTCTTTTCACCTACTCCTCATTCTTCCCCATCACTTACTCGACATTAAGAGACCACCACTCATCTCCTGGTTCCCAGCCCGAGGCATGACATCAGACAAGGATTCCATCACTAGCTCATGTTGGGAGCTCCCGTAAGAGAGGCTGAGTCTCACTCTCCAGCACACAGAGCCACCAGCTCTACCCAACATGCCCAACTTCCCCAGCTGGTCCAAGGCAGGGTAGGAAGGACACAGGAAGAACTGATAAGCTTGGGAAGTTCTACCCTTCCTCCTCCTGACTCCTCCCCATGAGGGAAAACTAAGTGTTAGGTCTAACTGGACCCCAAGATGCAGTCACTGTTGACCAACAACATAGAGACCACAACCTAGCAGGCACCATTCCAGAAAACAGAAACTAACCCACCCTAGTTTCTTAGCAACCTCCTGACTCCTGTTTGTTTGTTTGTTTGGTTGGTCTTTTTGAGACAGGGTCTCCCTGTAGCCCCAGCTGGCCTGGAACTCACTCTGTAGACCAGGCTGGCCTTGAACTCACAGAGATCCACCTGCCTCTGCCTCCCGAGTGCTAAGATTATAGGTGTGCACCACCATGTCTGGCATCTGACTGCCATTTTTAACAATACAACTGCAATTATCCTTCACACCCAATTTTCTGTAGCAGCCAGCCAAAAAGTAAAAAAACACCTGATCGAAACTCCTGTTAACTGAAACCTTCTCCCTTACCAAGGCACCTGTTATTGTCTAGCCTCCCCTTACTCATAAAACCCTATAAAACCCAGCCTAATGGGACAAGAAGCTGCTGGTCTCTCTCCCATGAGGACAGCCAGGTGCTCATTCTCCTGATTAAATCTCTTCTTGCCTCAGAGTGGTCTCTTGTGGTGATGGTCATTTTCCCAAACCTAACAGCAAAGACCCTGTCTAGGAGTGCAGAAGGAGCCTCTGTGGTCCGAGCTCTGACCCCTAGGGCTGGGAGCCCCGTACGTCCCTACCACTCAGTTTGAATTCATATTTGTGATCCCCCCCTCCAGGTGGAGAGGCTGGCCATAGGAGAAGCTCTGGGCATCCAGGTCCCACATGGCAGTGGCTCTCACTCTCTGGCTCCTATGCTCAGTGCCTGTTCCTGATCCTTGGTGTTAAGCATTATCCAAGCTGGCCACCTGCACCCGTTCTGCCAGCTTCTAATGACCAGTGGCTGCCTGCTTTGGAAGATAGATGATGGCAGTCACCTGGCAGGGTGTGACACAGGGATATAAATGGGACTGACAGGGGAAATGGGGTGGGGATAAACATGGCCACTGTCAAGGTTAAGAGCAGGTCAGGTCTCGGGGGAAAGGAAGCCCCTTTCTGGATCCTCTTGTGGATGTGGCTGCCTTGAAGGCTCCTTGCCTTTTCCTGTCAGCTCACTTCTGGGCCCAGGACCATCAGGGTTTTGTGGTGGATGGCCACCACAATCCACATTGCATCTCTCCTGTCCCTTAGTCACGGCTTCTAGGGATGTGAGGTGAGGTGCCCAACCTTGCAGTGACCCCCAGTGCTTGCTGCCTGCTCGGACCTTCTGACAGCTTGTTGCTGTCTCTACTGTGTCCAGCTATCTGTCACCAGTTCTGAAAAACAAAGAGGAAAAGGAAGAGGAGGATGAGAAGGAGGAGGAGGAGGAGGAGGAGGAGGAGGAGGAGGAAGAGGAGGAGGGAGAACAGGGAACAGGACAAAGTTGCCTCCATGGTCTCTATGTGGTCAGAGCTCCTGGGCCAAGGAGTCCCCTGAGTGGTGACAGTGGGCACCTTCCTCTCCTGCACCCTGAGCTGCTCTAGGAAGCCAGCTTGCTGGTGACCCAAGTGTGGCTCCTGGGGACAAGGTCTGTTTGAACCTCCTGTGAATTCCATGTTCCAAGTTCCAGTGTACCTAAACAAGGCAAGGCCCTGGGAAATGGGGCGTGTGTTTCATGGGCTCGGTCCCATTCCTAGGTAGGGGTGGGTCGAGCCAAGACTCAAGTCTGAGAAGAGTTGTCAAATTCAAGGGTAAGGAGAGGGTGAGGGAGTAAAGGACTTTTGAGAAGGACAGAAACCACTGGCACTGGTGGGGTGAAGGTAAAGGACAGAGCGACACCAGCCCTCAGTTAAAGTTCCTGCGGAGTCAACTCAAGTGAGAAAAGCTGCTTCTAAGAAAGCCAAAGAGGCTGAGAGACATGGTGAGCAAAGAACGACAGTGGAGGGCCTGGAGCACCAGGCCCCTCTGAATTCTCAAGCAGGGAAGCAAGCATCCCAGTCTGTCCTCTGCAATGGGTCTGTCAGAATTCTCGGCGGCAGCGGCAGTGGCAGCGGCAGTGGCAGCGGCAGTGGCAGCGGCAGTGGCAGCGGCAGCGGCAGCGGCAGCGGCAGCGGCAGCAGCGGCAGCAGCGGCAGCAGCGGCAGCAGCGGCAGCAGCGGCAGTAGCGGCAGCAGTCTATCCACTGAAGTCAGCTGGATGTTGCGCTCATGTATTTGAACACTTAGTTCCCAGATGGTGACACTGTTTTGGCAGGTTGCGGAACCTTTAGGAAGCAGAGAGACTTGCTGGAGGAAGTGGGTCCCTGGGAGAGGGGCCTTGGAGTATGTTAGCTGGGTCTGATTTGCTTCCTGACTGCAGATGCAACATGATGAGCCGTTTCCGCCCCCCACCTCAGTGCCTTTCCTGCCATAATGGATTGCATCCTCTGAAACTATGAGCCAAAACAGACTCTTCCTAAGTTACTTCTTGTTGGGTATTAGGTCATAGCCACGAGAAAAGCCAATGAGATACCAGCTTTTTGCCACTTTTTTTTTTTTTCAAAATTTTATTTATTTCTGTATGTGTATGAATGTACTGTCTGCATGCAGGTTTGTGCACCCGTGTCGTGCAATGCCGCGGAGGTCAGAAGAGGGTGTCGGATTCCCCTGGAACTGGAGTTCTCCTGGAATTGGAGTTTCAGACGGTTCTCGGCCGCCATGTGGGTGCTGGGGATCGAACCCGGGTCCTCTGCAAGAGCGGTCAGTGCTCTTAACCGCTAGGCCATCTCTCCAGCCCCAGCTTTTTGCCACTTTAACAACACTGACGTACTCAACTTATAAAGAAGAAAGGTTTTGTTTGGCTCACAGCTTTTGGGAGCCTGTGGCCAGGGAAGGTGTCACAGCAAGGGTGTGCAGTGGACCAAAGCCATTCACTTCATGGCTAGGTAAGGACCATGAGACAAAGAGGAAGAACTGGGGTCCCCCATCCTCTTCAGGGTGTACCCCAATAGCCTAATAAATCCTCCACTTGGCCCCACCTTTTAAAGGTTTATTACCATGGGCTGGTGATCAAGCCTTTGATGCCTGGATCTTTGGGGAGCACATGTAAACCATAGCACCATCTCGACTGAGTGTTAGAGCTGTACTCTGCTGAAGCCGTGCACAGACACCCCTCATCTACCTTCTTAGGACAAACCTGGACTGCCCTGTGCCAGATACTGAAAACAGTAACTTGAGCTGCCCCAAGGTGGTGCTGCCTGCCAGCTCACAGCTGGCACAGCTCTGTTCAGCAGCTCACAGCTGGCACAGCTCTGTTCAGCAGCTCACAGCTGGCACAGCTCTGTTCAGCAGCCCATGTGCCCTTGCTCTTTCCCCTTGTTGCTTTATGAAAGTGGGAAGTAGGGAGAAACGAAGTGATAATATTAGAGCTAAAAAGAACAGTGTCTCTGAGCTTGGCACACCTGCTCCCAGGAGGGAGTTCAATTGCTAGTCTTTCGCTCGGTTGGATGCTTTTTTGGCCTAAGTGATTCTAGGATAGGCTTGACGGTAACGGGAAAACAGCATGAAAGAAAACAGAAGTCTGTAAATATTTATTGGTCATAAAATACTTCTTTAAAAAGATGGGGTCTCTGGCTGGGGAAATGGCTCAGTGGCTAAGTGCACTGACTGCTATTGCAGAGAACCTGAGTTTGATTCCTAGCACCCACATGGAGGCTAACAACCATCCCTCAACTCTAGTTCCAGGGGATCCAACTCCTTCCTCTGACCTCTGTGGGCACTGCACAACATGAGTGCACTTACACACATGCAGGCAATACATTCATATACATAAAGTAAAATAATAAAATATTTACATTTTTTTAAAAAGATGGGGTCTTTTAGCCCATATAGTTAAGGCTGGCCTTGAACTCTGTGTAGCCAAGAGTTATCTCAAGTTTATCAGCCTCCTGGTTCTACCTCCCAAGTGCTAGGATTATAGGCAAAGGCTACCACACCTGGTTTATGCAGTGCTGGGGATCGAACCTAGGGTTTTATGTAGTAGCCAAGTGTTCTATGAGCTGAACTATGCCTCAGCATTGGATGTAAAATACTTTTCAACTTCTCAGATTCAAGACCACAACTGGCTGAAAGGTGCCTTGTGCAAATTAGAGAAGGGGGTCTCCCTGCAGCCCCAGCTGGCCTGGAACTTACAATGTAAACCAGGCTGGCCTTGAACTCATAGAGATCTGCCTACCTCTGCCTCTTGAGTGCCAGGATTAAAGGTGTGCACCACCACCCCTGGTTAGTTTCTTTTTTCTGTGTAAATATAATCTTGTCCTGGGCTAAAGAAGTGACTCTGGTTAAGAGCACTGGCTGTTCTTGTGGAGGACCCCAGTTCAGTTCCCAGCACTCACCTGTTCTTAACTCCAGTTCTAGGGGTTCCAATATTCTCTTCTGGCCTCTGTAATCACTTTGCATGTGGTAAATGTACATGTATGCAAGCAAAACACTCATACACATCAACTACAAATAAATAAAATAGAAATGAATATAACCCTGTACCAAAGTATACAGCTGAGTTTTGGCCCCTGTTAAATCCTTGGCCAGATGCCCTTCCACTGAGCAATCTGCCCATCAGTGCAGAGCTTCCTGGGCTGGAGCAGCCATTTATAATTTGTAAGTGTCTTGCTCTAGTTCTGCACAGTTAATTTTATGCACATTCCATATTTATAAAAGCAGAAGACCGCCTGCATACAATATTTTTGGTTCTTTTCCTTTAAATTAGAAGATGTCCCACATTTGTAGTGTCCTAGGAGAGCTGAGAATATAAGACCCTGGAACTGTGACTGACAAGACCAGGATTTACACTCTGCTGTCATCAGTCCTCTCTAGAGCAAGAGCAAACTCTGCATCTTCTTCCTAATTGTTGGGATCGTGTCTTCCTCTTACTAAATCCTCAGCTCTCTGAGGACACCAACTCTGTCTCCAACACACAAAAATGCGTTTAGCTATGCTGGCAGGTAGGCAGTGACAAGATCTGCGAGGCCACGTTGCAGGAAAATGGACATGCCTTCTCCAGGTTCCTGTCCCTCTGGGCTCCTCTGGCCCTTCAGGTATAAGTGACACCCAGTGACTAATTTGTTTCCATTTCCTGAACTTGATGGGACAACCTACCAGGGCTGTGGTTCCCCAGCTTACAAGTACCAGCATTAGGATAGTGCCTGGTTGTCTCAACAGGATCACACAGCGAGCTAGTGAATTCTGGCAGGTTCTGGCCCTTTCCCTGAACAGTGACTGTCTGTCAGTGGTCTCTTTCTAGCTAAACCTGGAGACATGGTCTCAGCTTTGGCAGGAGCACAGTGGGCAGAAAGGGTCAGTTGTAGGGAAAAGGAGTGGAGCTCGGGCAATAGGGGGCAGCTCCTCTGTAGTTTAACAGAACAGGATGTCCTCTAAGGCATGGAACAACTCTGGGATGCCCTTAGGAAACCTGTGGGACCTGTCTCAGCATGTCCACATTAGCCAGTCCCCCCTGAAGAGGAGCAAATTGCCTGTGCCCCTAACGGGGACAGTTGTAATGTTCGAAGTTTCGTGAGTGTCCAGCCTTCCACGAGGTGTTCTTCCTCTCTGGACCAGGGCTCACAGTTTCCACAGGACTGCAAACTCTGAGTTGTTCTGGGTCTAAGCCCTGGTAGGGAAGGGAGGGAGATAGGAAGCGATGCCCGGTGAAAGAAAAGGGAAAGAGAGAGAAAGTATAAAGAATAAGAGACAGACTCAGAGACGAGACCGGGAGCAATTCCATGAGGGAATAACTTGGTTTATTGCTGTAATCTGGGGTTTTTATACAGGACCTTGTAGGGGTTGGGATGTACAGGATTTCAGGCCATATACTCCAGATCACTACAGGAATGTGACAATGCTTTGCCCAAACCATCAAAGACAGTTGAGATCAGGCAGGTTTTCAAAGGCAAGCAGGAGACCAGCAGGAGCCCAGGCTGGAGGTTGCTTGCTGACTCCCTAAGTGCTTCTGCCAAACGGAATCCCTACAGACAGTCTGATTGTGACCTCATGTCAAAGAGAAGTGACCATCCCTGACCCTCTCCAGCTAGCTGCTTTAACCAATGAATGAACTGCCCATTCGACACCACGATGAAGAGCTTAGGATTGCTTTTCCCAGCAGTTTCCTGGGGCCTCTGTGGGTACAGAGCTGCAGCCTCTCTCAGGCTCCATCCCTCTTTCCTAGAAGTATTGGCCATGGCTGGCCCTGGTAAGCTGCGCTCTGTGCCCAGGACATTCCCACACCTGAAGGCCTTTGCTCTTGACATTGTCCAGTTCGCCTGCTTTTCCTCTCATCTTAGAGGAGTCAGGAAGATGGCTTCCCTTGGTCAGCAACTGGGGTGTTGGCTCTTGAGGTGGAGGAAACACATTCATGCTGACAAGGAAACTCACCTGGTTGTTTCCAATTAGCAGCTAGCTGCTTTAACCAATGAATGAACTGCCCATTGGACACCACGATGAAGAGCTTTCTGGATTGCTTTTCCCAGCAGTTTCCTGGGGCCTCTGTGGGTACAGAGCTGCAGCCTCTCTCAGGCTCCATTCCTCTTTCTTATTGACCAGGCAGGAGGGCATTGTCTCGTCTTGCTATTTCTAGTGAGGATCTGGGGTTCCTACATCACTGGAGAGGACATCTAAGAGTCACCTAGAGAAGGCCGTGGTAGAGCCCCATATCAAATCTCAGAGGATTGAATAGATTTTAAGCTTTTCTTCTCTTTCTTTTCTCTTTTCTTCACTGTTTTTGATTGTGTGTGTATGAGTATGTGTCTTAGTAACTTTTCCTGTTGCTGTGATAAAATACCCTGACAAAAGCAACTTAAGGGAGAAAGGGTTTATTTTGGCTTGTGGTTAAGGGTATGTCTATCATGGCGGAGAGTCATGGTGTCAGGCGCTTAGGTGGCTGGTCACCTTGCATCTGTAGTCAGGAAGCAGAATCATGAAAGCTGCTATTTTGTTCTTTCTCTTTTGTGTTCTATCCAGGCCCCAGCCCTTGAAATGGTGCTGTCCACATTCAGAATGCATCTTCTTACATCAAAGAACCTAATCAAGAAAATCCCTCACTGGCATACTCAGAGATTCCTTTCCTAGGCGATTCTAGACCCCACAAGTTGACGATCATGTAAACCATCACAAATACACCCTCTGTCAATTTGACATTCAAACATACCAGTTTCCTAACCTTCTACTCTGTCCCCTTAGACTCATGGGCAGCTTGTAATGTAAAAGTCAGTCCAGCTTCAAAAATCTCCACAGTCTTTAATAGTCCAACTGTTTAAAGGCCAAAGTCTGTTCTGAATCTCAAGGCAATCTCTTAACTGTGAGCCCTTATCAAAACAAACAAAAGAAAAACAAAAATACCCAGTTATATACTTGTAACATACAATGCACAAGATAAACTTTTCCATTTCAAAAGGGACAGATGGGGTGTAGCAAGGAAAGATCAGGCCAAAGAAAGATGGAAACTCAGCAGAGCAGACACCAAGTCCTGTAGTTCTATCTCTGGAATCTGGAATTTAGGATTAAACCATCTGGACTCCAAAGGGCTTGGGTAGCTCAACCTCCAGCTTTGCTGTTCACAGCACACACAACCTCTGTCTTGGGTCAGCTCCATTTTGTGCCTGCAGCTTTCTCTGGCAGTTGTTCCATGGCCCTGGCATCTCTAATGTTCTGGGATCACCACCGCTTCACCTGTGCAGACTCATGCAGTACCCTCTCAGAGCCTTCTTGTATTATGGGAAAATCATGAGCTAGCTGTTGATATAGCATGAGACCAAAGCCAAACTCAAGTGAGGAGAGGGATTTTATCCACACTAGTAGGTTCACACCAGTGGGTTAACCCACTAGTAACCCCTGGACTGTTCCATACAGGAGTCAGCAGCTTGACGAGTATCTGGGACCCTTTACACCCCTCCCCCATGACAAATGCAAGCAAAGAGCTTATAACACATAACGGTAAGCAAGCAAGTGGTATACAGGTAGCATGCAATCACAAAGGCCACAGGAATGTGACATCCTAGTTTACATATAATATAACATAACATCACAAAGGCTCCAAGAATGTAACATCCTGGTGAAACAAAGACTTCTGTCCTGGGTGACCACAGGGGACAGAGGGAAGGCTCTAGACTGCCTTCTCCATTATCCTAACATTGTAAGGTTCTTTTGGCAACCAAGTTTATTTCCACTATACATGCAGGGACGCCAACCGTGCTGCGCGATTCCGGGCCGAGGCAGCTCTTTGGAACCATGGTGCAAGACTCCATGACCCCTCAGTCTTGCATCTTTCACATCTGCAAAACTGGTACCGTGTGGACGATGCCGCCACCAGGATGGATCCTGACGTTCTTGAACCACAGCTACATCAGCATCTACGTGCTGACCCTGTGTAAGTACTTCTCCAGGCAGCTGCCTTTGAGGAACAGGGAACCCTTCACTGGCAGTCTCTGTTTCAGTTTAGGCTCTCTATTTTCATATTAATTTGCGTTTCACAAAATGGAGCCTTCAATCTATGAGTTTTGCCCTCAGGGCCTTTTTCCTATTGTCAAGGTGAAGAAAATAAGATTTCTCTTGAGCATTGAAAGATGCTTTGTCGCCTGGCTTTGTGGTGCATGCCTTTAATCCCGGCACTCAGGAGGCAGAGGCAGGTGGATATCTGTGAGTTCAAGGCCAGCCTGGTCTACATAGTCCAGCTGGGACTAAACGGAGACCCTGTCTCAAAAAGACCAAAAAAAAAAAGAGAAAAGAAAGATGCTTTGTCATCTCCACCTTCCTGTGGGCAATTCTACATGTGTTCACATAACTTGCTTTCTTAAATTTCACATTAAAAATAAAAATGTGGGTATGAGTGTAGTGCACCCATGCCGTGCAATGCCTGAGGGGTTTAGAAGAGCCTATCAGATCCCCTGGAACTGGAGGTAGAGATGGTTGTTAGCTACCATGTGGGTGCTGGGAATTGAACCTAGTTCCTCTCCAAGAGGAACCATCTCTTCAGCCCCCAGATTTCACATTTTTAGTATCTTTCTGTTGAATACTACCATGTCTTGAAATTTCTTCTGCCAAACAAGTTCATCCATTACAGAATGCAGGCTGGTCTTGAGGATGCCATGAAGAGCCTAGGAGACGAGAGGCACTTGGCACGGTGCTGGAAGACACGGAGGTGCTAGAAAGGTCCTCCCAGCATCTTTTGGGGGTCACATGTGTTTCCTTTTTCTCTGGAAACGTGAGCCACTATGCGGCTTGATGAAGATGTAGCTATCCGTCTCTGAGAGCTGGGGTGTGCCAAGAAGCTCTGGATGCTGACAGAGAGGACAGCAGGCTGACCCCATGGGCCCTCCTCTTTTTCTTTTTTATGTTCTTTTTTTTTTTGCCATTTTTTCTTTTTTTCACTTTTTTCTTTTTTTTCACATAAATTTATTTGTTTATTTATTTTTAACAAATCTAGACCCGTGTTCCCGCCCATTCCCCCACCCCGCCAGAGCTCATGCATTCTGCCAAACATGCTTTTCATCTCTTAGTCTTTCTCAATATTTTCCATGGGGAAGTTGACTGTTTTGAGCAGAAGTTCACTGTTTCAGTCAGTTCTTTGATGCAGTCGTTCCGTTTGTTTTTGTTTTTATTTTATTTTATTAAATTTTTTTTTTGTATGTGGTATGAATGTATTGTCCGCAAGGCAAGGAGGTCGTTGCACCCGTGTCGTGCAATGCCGCGGAGTCAGAAGAGGGTCCCGGAGTCCCCTGGAACTGGAGTTCTTCCTGGAATTGGAGTTACAGACGTTTCTTAGAGCCGCCAATGTGGGTGCTGGGGATTGCGAACCCGGGTCCTCTCAAGAGCGTCGGTGCTCTTACCCGCCTAGGTGCTATCTCTCCAGCCCCTTTTTTTGATATGTTTTTTGTTTTGTTTGTTGTTGTTTGGTCTCCAAAATATGCATTACGCCCAACTGGCGCTTGTACAATAAGGGGGCCCCACACAAGCAGAAGTACTTGAGCACTGGGGTAATTGGCACTAGTAACTTCGCACAGGGATGAGGATATGTCCATATCGTCGTGAGTGTGTTTTGTATGGTACTGGTTAGTTCTTCTACTCGAGCATGATGTCCGCTAGCTCCACCCGTATCCTGCAATAGCCCGTGATTGTGGATCGTTGTTTTCCTTTACTGTCTGGCAGTTACGAGCTCCTTTCTTTACTGCTGACAGCTAGAACTCCATTGATGTAGAGATGTCGCCGACATTTTGCTCCGTAGCTCGCACTCGTCAAGTCTGAGGAGCCATGATTAGGGCTTCGGTTCCAGGGCTCCTTGCTATTGTGAAAGAGAGCTGAAATAAACATGCGCCTGTCAGGCATGTATCCATTTCTGTGGTGGCGTAAGTCTTGAGGGTAAACATGCCCAGGAAGTAGTGTATGGTTGGGTCAAATGGGTGGAAATTCATCTCAAGATGTGCTTTCCTCAGGGTCTTTCTACAGCTGCTTTTCACTAGTTGGTGCTGTACGAGTTTACATTCGAACATCCCATCAGTGGATGAGTTATCCTTTCCCCACAACCTCCTGCAACATTTGGTATCTTTTGGTTTCTGATCCCTAGCCAGCCGTATAGGAGTGAGTGATATCATTAAAAGGTTTTATTCATTTGCAAGGTGGTTCCGGTTAATGATGTTAGATGTGCATATCGGTCTGAAACAGTTTCTTTGAAGTGTTTCCTCAGTGACATGCTTCTATATTCTCACTTGTGAACGTCTCTGTTGCAGTTTTCTTTGCTCACCACTTCGTATATGAGTTGGGTCATTTTGTTTCTTCTTTTTTCGTGTTTTTTTGAGTATAGTTGTTACTTATGTCTTGGAAATCAATGCTTTTGTCAGATGTATCTGCAGGCGAACAGGTTTCCCCACTCTGGGGATTTTCTCTCACTTTCCTTTATTGTTGTCTTTTTGATGTAACAGAAGCTTTTGAGTTTTTTTTGAGGTCCCATTTGTCAATTTGTCGACCGTTACATTCTTATGCAAAGCTACTGCTGTCCTTTTAGGAAGTCCTTGTTCCTATAATGTCCTAAGTCTTGTAGTCTGCTGCGCGACCACACGTTTTTCTCTTGTACCTATCAGAGGTTAGTTGGGGGTTTCACGTTGAGTCTTTAATGCATCTGTGAAGGTTGACTTTTGTAGAGGCAGGATGAGGTAGGGATTTTAATTTCAATCTTCACAAGGGTGATCCAGTCTTTTATGCCAACATCCACTTGCTGATTGATGCTGTCTTTTCCTCCATTGTGGTTTTTTGGCCCTTGTCAAATAATGAGGGATGGGCTGAAATTGGTATGTTGCCCATCTTCAGCTATGTTGTGTTCCATTGATACTAGTCTGTGTTCATTTGTCAGAAAGAGGTACTTGTTTTTATAATTAGTCGAGTTAGTTGAAGTTATGTATCCCAATGGGAGCTACTCTCATTTTATGACTGTAACTGTGGTATAGCGTTGAGTCTAGGTTAGCGCTGACTGGCTATGTGGTGACGTCATTTGGCGACTTAGGCGTTTTGTGGGGCTATTTCGGGGTCTTTTATTTTCCAAATGAATTGAAAGGACTTTTGTTTCCAAGCCTGTGTTGAGAATCTTGGGGATTTAATGGTGTAGAATTTGTATTATGAAGATCATATACAAGAGTTATATGTGTACATGGACAGATTATTTACTAAATGTTAATTTTCCTGCCCAATCCATGAGATAGGGAGGGTTTTCCATCTTCTGAGTCTCATTCCAATTTCTTTCTTTAAGGGTTTATAATAATCTCTTTATTGTCTTGAGAGGTCTTCTATGTGATCTTTGGTTAGGTTGTGTTCGTTCTAGAGTATTTATTATGGTTGAGAGGCGTATGTGAGTGGGATAGGGTTCGCTCTTTTACTTTTCCATAGTCTCTTCCAGTGTTGCTTGGTCTAGTGGTGGTGTGAAAAAAAGGCCATGTGATTTTTTTTAAGGTTATGTTTGTATCCTGACCAACTGCTTTGCTGAAAGCTGTTAAGCATATTTACCATGGTCTTTCGTCTGGTGGAGTTTTTAGAGATACCTCATGAAGATGAAACAATCATATCATTCAGGAGATAGGATTATGTTTGATTCCTTCTTTTCCAATTAAGTACTCCTTTAATATCCTTTTCTTGCCTATTGCTCTCAGCAAGTGTGTTCAAAGCACTATATGTGAAGAGGATGGTGATAGGGGGTCAGCCTTGGGCCCGAGTTTCCTAACCTTTTAAAAGGAATGTTTCGTGTCATTTCCCCCATTTAGGATGATATGTGCTGTGGTTTCCTGTATAAGGCTTTGATTACATTGAGGAATGATCCCCTCCATTCCAAATTCCTTCGAGGACTTTAAAGCATGAAGGGATGCTGGATTTTTGTCCCCCCCCCCCCCCCCCCCCCCCCCCCCCCCCCCCCCCCCCCCCCCCCCCTCCCCCCCCCCCCCCCCACCCCCCCCCCCCCCCCCCCCCCCCCCCCCCCCCCCCCCCCCCCCCCCCCACCCCCCCCCCCCCCCCCCCCCCCGAAAGCTTTTCAGCATCATGCGAGGATGGTGTTGGTTTTTGTCTTTGATTCCGTTTATTGTTTGATAATGTTTATTGATTTTTCAATGTTGAACCATCCCTGGCGCGCTGGTATAAATCCACTTGGTCATGATGGATGATCTTCTTGATGTGGGTCTAGATGCGATTTGCAAGGATGCTGTTTAGAATTTTGGAATCTGTTTTCATTAGGGAGATGGTCCTATAGTTCTCCTTTAGTTGGATCTTGCCTGGTTTTGGTAATAGAGTGATGTTGGCTTCATAGAAGGAATGTGGGAGAATTCCCTCTGATTGTAGACTTTCTAAACATTTCAGTAATAATGGTAGTCCGTTTGAAATGTTTTATTAAGGACATTCTGCTGTGAAACCATCTGGCCTGGGCTTTTTCTTTAGTTGGGAGGCTTCTTACCATGTCCTCTAGTGTCTTCATATGTTATGGGTCTTTTTAAGGCGTGCTGGTCTCGTTCTTGGCCGAGCTTTGGTGATTCCCAGGATTTCCAGATATGTCATCCGATTCCAATTCGTATCGGTTTTCAAAACTTGGTAGAATAGGTTTCTTGTAATATTCCAATATAGTTTCTGGATCTTTACTCGTTGTCCCCAGTGTGATATTGTCCCTTTTCATCACTGGAGGTTTGTATTTGATTTGGAGTTTGGGTTCTCTTTCTTTCTTTTTGTTAACTGGGCTATGAGGTCTGTCTATCTTGTTTTATTTTCAAGACATTTCTCATTGATTTATTGATTCTTTGCACTCAATTCTCCTGATTTTTTTTTTTCTGTCTTTGGTTTGTTCCATTGTTTTGTCTCAATTTTTTTTTTTTTTTTTTTTTTTTTTCTTATTTTCCTTTATTTCTTTTTTTTTTATTTTTCTTGTTAGGTTCTGTTTGCAGTGCTTAGCTTAGTGTATCTTGTCCTTTTTCAAGTAGCCTGGCTACTTCCGCTCTAGGACTGCTTTTAAGGTAGTCCCATAGGTTTTGTTGTGTTCATTGTCATTGTCATTCACGTTCCAGGAATTTTATTATTCTTTCTTTTCTCTCCTTTGAGCATGTCATTATTTAGGATGGTGTGATTGTTTAGTTTCCTCACATAGTGTTTTGTAGGCAGGGGGGCTGTTCCTGGTGTTGATATTGAACCTTTATGCAACTGTGGCTTACAGATACATGAAATTATTCAATCTTTTTGTATTTGTAGAGGTTTCTTCTGTGTCCCAGGATGTGGTGCGATTTTGGAGAATGTTCCGTGGGGTGCTGAGTAGAAAGTGTATTCCTGGGTATAGGATGGAATGTTCGGTAGAGTCTATGAGGTCCATTTGGTGTACAATATTGTTCAGTTCAGATGTCTCTCTGTTTATTTTTTGTGTCCTGTTGCCTATCCAAAGGACTAAGTGGGGTACTGAAATCCCCAATATTAGTGTACTGGGGTTAGTCCTGTGCTTGTGGTTCCTGTAGAATTGTGCTTTATAAAGTTTGGTGCACCAGAATTTTGGGCATATATATTACAGATTGTGAAATCTTCTTGGTGGATTGTTCCGTTTGATAAAAATGTAATGGCCTCTTCTGTGTCTCTATCTGATTTCTTTTACTTTGAAGTCTATTTTGTACCAATATGAAATAGCGCACCTGCTTTCTTTTTGGTACCTGTTGCTTGGAATATTTTCTTCCTCCTATCACCTTAAGGTGGTGCCGGTCCTTGAAGGTAAGATGTGTTTCTTGTAGACAGCATATCGATGGATTCTGTTTCCTAATCCAATCTCCCAGTCTATGTCTTTTGATTGGGGAATTTAGTCCATTAATATTTAAGGTTATGACTGATAGGTTTGTGTTGCTTCCTTTTGCCTTATTCTCCATCTGCGGTTTTGATTTAGGTTTCTACTTCTGCAGTTATGCTTTTATTGATTTCTCTTTCTAGGTGCCTGGGGTTGGTTGCTCCTTTCTTCTGTTCTTTGAATTGCTTCATGTATTCTCTGAAGAGTTGGTTTTCCGGACATGTATTCTTTCAAGTTGTTTATGTCATGGAAGATTTTTCTCTCTCCTTCCACTATGAATGAAAGATGTGAAGAATATAGGCCTCAAGGCACATCTATTAAGGACACAAAATTTAAAATTAGGGACTTTTGTGAACTGAATTGTACCCCCCCCCCAAATTTATAGGTTGAAGCCTTAATCCCAAATGGAACTCTATTTCAAGACAGGGCTTTTAGGAACCATGAGGTTAAACACAGTTGTTAGAGTGGAGCATTGATTGGATAGGACTGGTGGCCAAAAGGATTGATAGCCTTAGAAGAAGATACTGGTGGCCTGTGGAGACATTTCAGTTGGTAAAGTGCTTATTGTGCACACATGAGGACTTGACTTCGATCCCTGGGACCCACATAAAGATCCAGTCATTGTGGCACATGACAGGTGGAGAGAGGGGACCTCTGGAACTTGCTGAGTAGCCAGCCTAGCCCAGTGGGAGAGTTCTTAGCCAGTGCGTCATCCTGACTCACAAAACAAGGTGGATTCCAGGTGTGGTGGCACACACCTTTAGTCTCAGCACATGGGAAGCATATGCAGGAGGATCTCCATGAGATCAAGACTAGCCTGGTCTACATAGCAAGTTCCAAACCAGCTGGGGCTACAGGGCAACCCTGTCTCAACAAAACAGAAAAAACAAACAAAACAAAACAAAGCCAAAAACAAACAACAAACTCAAGGTGAATGAGTTATCGAAGCATGACACCTGGAGTTGACCTCTGGTCTACACACACACACACATACACACTGCTCTCTCTTTTTCCACATACATGCACCAAGGGCCATGTGAGGCACAGTAAGAAGACAGCCATCTTCAAGCCAGGACAAGAGGCTTTCCAGCTTACGCAATCCACAAGAACTACAGATCACCCACAGAGTCATAGGAGAGAAGCAAGCATGGATTGTTTGAGGCCACATGTTCTAGGGTGCTTTTGTTACTCAGCAAAACTTATATGGACAGTGCAGGTCCAGCCTGAGGTCTTCTGCCCAGCTTCAGTGCCTTGGAGCCCACCCAGTACACTGCCGATGCAGGTCCTTGAAAAGTCCTTCCAGCTTCACTTGCAGTTGCATTTGCAGAGGCTAGAGCAGCATCTAGCTGACCAGTGTGTCCAACCTAGGGCCTGTGGGCTACATGACAGATATCAATACAGCCCAACATGAAACTGTAAATTTAAAACGTTATGAAATGTTTTTGTGCACGTATGGCCTGTGTAGGTGTGGTGGCATGAATGAAAAATGTCCCTGTAGGCCTAAGTATATGAATACTTGTTCCCGGATGTATAATTATTATTGGTATTTATAATTATTTTATTGGGTGGTCTGGAACTCACTATGTAGACCAGGCTGGCCCTGAACTCACAGAGATCTTCCTGCCTTGCCTTCAAGTGTTAGGATTAAAGGTGTGTGTCACTATGCCCGGCCTCCACATATTATTTGTCTTAATCTTTTGCCCCATACTTGAAGTAAATACTATGATTATCCAGCCTATTTTAAAATAGGTCATCCCAGGCTTAGGGAAGTTAAGTTACTTGCCCCAGATCAAACCATTGGGACAGTGAAGGTATCTCTCCCACCTGCCTGCCTCATAGATACGGCACAGCAGCACGGATTCCACGCCACCTGTATCATTCCACATGAAACACAATGGAAGCAAGAAACACCATGTTTGGCCTCTCTGTGTTGTTCAAGCTGTCCTTCATCACCAGCCCCTCGGGGCGTGCAGTGAAGGCTGGCAGATGATCACTTTGCCTTGGAACCAGGTTGCTCATGATGGTGACAGCTGTAGATCTGATGGGTCCACAGTGGAGGTCACCAATGGAGGTCATTAGGAGTAAAAGACGCCCAGCCAGGAGTTGCTTCTGATGCCAGTAGCTAGGAAGAGGAACCAGGGTGTTGCTCCAGTTGGGCTCAGTGAGAACTCATCCTTGCCAGCTGTAGGCCCTGGGACCCAGGTGGTGCCCATTATGCAAAGAACCAAAGCCAAGTTCAGTGGAGGGTCTGTGCCAGGTGGGCCTTGTCGGCCAACTGCTATGCTGGTACAGTCTGTGTGAAGCCTTCTGTGTGTCTGTCCTAGTCTCCAGCCAGGCTTGGAGGGACAGAAGCTGCACAGATTGGAGAGCTGGGTAAGGGCCTGTGCACAGCTGCATGCTGGGCCACTGGGTCCTGGTAATGGTGGGCTCCAGTACCTGCTGGCTCTTTCCAAAGGAGGACTCGCTGGCAGTGTTCCCCGAGGATTTCAGGAAGATAATCTCCCGGTCCTGGAAGAGGGTGTTGTCCCAGTTCCCAGAGCTGCCCTTCTGCTGTTCACTTCAGTATGCATGTCCCTCCCTCTGTCCTTCCCTCCATCCTTCCTTTCCTATGACATGTTCATAACCCAGGGCCTCACGCATGCTAAGAACACATACCAAAAGGGGTTGGGGGTGCAGCTTTGGGATAAGTGTTAGGACATTGACCTTCTTATCAAGAAGAGGGAAGTCCTTACTACTTTAAGGAACTACTTCCTGGAAGTTAGTAAGTAATAACTCCATTTACACACTTTCTAAGAGTCTTAGAGAAGGAAAGAGGGGAGGGAGCAAGCAACAGTTTTGTTCCCATCCCCGTGTTTGGAGCCATTCACCAAGCCTGTGGGCGGACAGCCTTGGCAGAGCCTGGGGGCTGGCAGCTTTGAGCAGACCAAGGGTACCTTTAAGGATTGGTGAGATTGGCCTGTGACCTGGGTCCCAGGGTGATGAGAACAGAAATTTACTCTGTAAGGTCCTCGTGGGACTGGGGCAATTTGTTTTCCTCTCCAACGCGTGTGGGGAGGTGCTCTACCCCCCCTTGCACTGAAGCCCAGTGAAGGGGAAAGATTGTCAGTGGATTCCTTGTGACCACTAGGGGTGGGCTTCAGAGAATAGGGGGACTGGCACTGCAGGCCCATCAGATGGAGATCAGACCCTAGATATACCCATATCTCAATGCCCCATTGAGCAGGAAGAAGAGGGCTGTTGAAAAGCCAGGGAGGCCTTCAGACAGGGCCCTGAGGCTCAGTTATGTGAGTCTATGGTGCATTCAGGTGGGAAGGACTGCCTTCAGGGAAAAGAGGCCCCGATTCTGAAGGACTGTGGGTGTAACTTTCAGCTGGCGCAGTTCAGAGAGCTTGGTGGAGTGGAAGCAGACTGCTCACAGCAGGGATGGAACAGAGGCCCCCCACCCCCGCCCCTTGCATCCAGAAGTGTGACTGCACTCTACAGGGCACCAGCATCCAGAACATCTGGAAGGGTTAGGCAGGCAAGTGGTCCCTATAAGGAATACTGCAGCTGCACTGGGAGACCCACCCTCAAGATGCTGGAGGGGATGAACACCCTTCACACCCCCACTTGGTTAGGTGTCTTCTCACCAAATGTGTTCCCCCCACCAAGGGCTTCACATCTCGTGGCCAGGTCTCTGCCCTCACCAGAGGGAGAGGTTGAATAGTAAACACAGCATGTCAGGGAGTACAAAAGGCCATCAGGGACCAGGAGGGGATCCAAGACACAGCCACCTGTCCAAAGAGGGGACACTGAGCCCCAGTGCTGAGGATGGGCCAGTGCTTCCTCCCTGCTCCCCTGCTAAGTGGTATTGCGGGTTTGGGGGAATCTCCCTGAAGGAGGATCGTTAGAATTTCAGATTCCCAAACCCATCCCTGAAATGTGAATTCTGAGGTGGCGTGGTGGTGGGTACAGGAAGCTCTTCTATTTATTTATTTATTTATTTTGGTCTTTTTGAGACAGGGTCTCCCTGTAGCCTCAGCTGTCCTGGAACTCACTCTGTAGACCAGGCTGGCCTTGAACTCACAAAGATCCACCTGCCTCTGCCTCCCAAGTGCTAGGATTAAAGGCGTGTGCCACCACGCCCAGCATTTATTTATTTATTTATTTATTTATTTATTTATTTATTTATTTATTTTTAAAACACCTCTAAAAGTCCCATAGACTCAGTGGGTGAGATTTTCTGTGCTCTCTCTCTGAAGCGCCTGAGGAAGGGCTGAGCTTCCTAACCAAATATGTGCAGACAGACAAAACACAACACACACACACACACACACACACACACACACACTGCTGAGGCAAGTACTACTGTTCCACCCATTTTATAGGTGAGGAGACTAAGGTGTTCAGGGAGGTGAAATTGTTTGAGTCACAAGCTGCTACACAATGGAACCAGGTTTTGGCCCAGTGCACCTCCCTGAGGTGGTGGTGGTCTAGATATCCAGGAAGTGATTTAGACATGCGATGCAAAGGGAGTCAGCCACACAGGACAATAAACTCCAGGTTATGAGTCAGCAGGGACCATACTGAAGATTTCAGAGGAGATAAAGGTCTGGAGAGATTCCAAGGGTTGGTCCAGCTGCAGTGGGAAGAAGTTCACAGAAGATGGCAGATAGACGCAGGTGGATCAGCTTGCCCAGGAGGAAGCAGATGTCAGACACACATGGCCATGAATGGGAGGTGAAGACAGCTCTTGCTTTGGATTCCTGTGTTTGACATCAGGCTCCCCACCCAGAGCAGAGCCAAGGAAATAGATCCCGGGGACCAGCATTTGTCAGGAAATGAATACCAAACACATGGCAAACTGGAGGTTTCAGATTCAACCTATATAAGGATGGCAAGCAGCTCAACTAAAAAACAAAATAGGCAGGGGTGGAGATGCGGCTCAATCGGCTGCATTCCACCCACCTCCCCCAAGGTCCCAGTTTGTGCATGGCAGTGGTTTTGCTTCTGTGTTGGATTGATGCTGGGGACAGGAGAGGTTTCTGTCATTTGCAATGTCTAGTCTGGGAGACTGATTCTCAGGAATGGACTTCCCTCCTCCCTTGATGGCCAGCTATGTTCTTGACTCCACACAAGGTCCTATCCACTTGACATTGGACCACTCCCATTAACAAAAACCTCCAAGAGGTTTTTCATAATTTTTTATTACTCTTATACAACCCCAGTGCATCTTTACCTGCTAAACCGAATTGAACTTCTGGAGATAAAAATCAGTCTTGGAAGTTAAAAAAAAATAGTACGTAGAATCTTCCTATGACTTGTGACCTCTCTGGCCACAGGTTCCTGGCTTTTAACAGTACCAGGTATCAACTCCATCTTGTAAAGCAGGCCTTACGTTCAGTCATAAAGTGGTTGGTTACTCCCATAATATTCATGCCACTATTACATCAGTTGGCATATCTTGCCACAGTCATTATTATTGCTCACAGGGTTCACAACTGGGTAAGGTTGATGATTACTTTTCTCTGTCAGCAAATGCATAGTACCTTCTGGTACGTAAATCTAGGCTGCAGAGATGAAGCTTCCAGGTCAATACTAGCTTGATTTCTCTGTGTTTGTTCTATGACTATGTATGTAATGTCTTCAGCAATAGGGTCTCACTATGAAGGTCTAGAGGGTAACCAAGAGTAGATGCAATAGCCAGTATTGTTTGAGGATCTATGGGACACCCACTGGTCAACAGCTCCAAAAGAAGGCATCCATTCCTAGCATTGAATTTTTTTTTTTTTTTGCTAGTCTGTGGTGTCTAGTAGGGGCATTGTCTCCCCATTACACAGTAATACCATTAAATTATTTTTATCTTTTATAGGCATATATTTTAAGAATATATATACAGTAGTAGGTTTCCATACTTTTCCAGAGGCCTTTAGTGTTAGTTATCCCTCTTCTTCCTCTTTCTCCTCCTTTGCCCTGCCTGCCCTCCCATTTCCCATCCCATTTAAGCCTTCCTATTCCATTATTCCCCTCACTACCTTTGTACTACTGTATTCTATCTCTCCTCCCATGAACCCCACACATATGGCCCCTTATTAGTTTTCTGACCTCTATGGATTTTGCAGTTGAAACACACTTATCTAAAGATTTGAAGCTAGCATCCAGACATGAGAGGCAACAGATAGTGTTTGTCTTCCTGTGATTGTTTCTAGTTCCATCCATTTACTCATGAGTTTTAAATTTTAATTTTCACAACAGTTGAATAATACTCCATTGCATAAATGTACCATAATTCCATTATCCATTCCTCAGTTTAGAACATCTAGGTTTTTTCTATTTACTGGTTATTGTGGATTGATTTATTCTTATTTTATGTGTATGAGTGTTTTGGTTGCATGTACACAAATGCACAATGTTGTGCAATGCCTGTGGAAGCCAAAAGCAGGCACTGGATCCCTGAAACTGACTGTCGTCCTTCGAAAGACTGACCTCGGACATTAAACACCTTCTTCCTTCACTGAGGGGCATCTGCTTGCCCAGTATTAGAAACTTAACTGTTGTACTTCTGTGGGAAAAGGAGGAGCCAGGGGAATCAGCTGCCCTTCCCAACCAGCAGCTGGCCTGGGCTGTGTGAGGAGGAGGAGCTAAGCGTATGTATTAGTCACTTTTCTGTTGCTGTGATAAAGCACCATGACCAAGGAACTTATAAAAGGAAGAGTATTTGAGCTTACGATTGGCGGTTCCAGGGAATTAGTCCATTGTGGCGGGAGGCGTGGCGGCTGGATCTGGAGCAGCAAACAGAGGGTCACATCTCGAAAAGAACACAGGAAGCAGAGAGGAAGCAACTGTATACCACGAGGCTTGTTAAACTCACTAAGCCTGCCCCCAGCAACGCACTTCCTCTAGCACGGCCACACCCTCCAAGGCCTCCAAAAACAGCGCCACCAACTGGAGACAAATGTCTGAATACCTAGAGCCTATGGGGGACACTCATCCTAACCACCACAGCGTACATAGCAGAAAACGCTATGAGCTGGGCCCCTCCTCTCATCTGCCATCCCCCCATACTGGACATATGTGCATACCCCTGTCTCTCTGAATCTGTTTTGTCTCTCTGACTTTGTTTCCGCTCTCTTTTTTTTTCTTTTTATTTTTTTTTATTATTATTTTTTTCGGTCTTTTCGAGACAGGGTCTTCCTGTAGCCCCAGCTGTCCTGGAACTCACTCTGTAGACCAGGCTGGCCTTGAACTCACAGACATCCACCTGCCTCTGCCTCCCAAGTGCTACGATTAAAGGCATGCGCCACCACGCCCGGCTGTTTCCTCTTTCTTATGTGGGTATGTATGTGCAGGTATGCATGCACTTGGAGGCCTGTGCTGGATAGCTTCAGCTGTCCGCTTAACACACCTAACCGGGAACCCAGTTAGGGAATTTCCTCTAGCAATTGCTCTGTGGACCTATCTGTGAAGCATTTTCTTGATTGTTGAGTGATGTGGGAGGGCCCAGCCCACTGTGGGTAGTACCAGCCCTGTGTTGTATAAGAAAGTAAGCTGAGCACCAGAAGAACAGGCCAGTAAGCACCTGCCTCCAGGTTCTTGCCCTGAGTTCCTGCCCCAGCTTCCCTCAGTGAACTGTGACCAGAACATGTAAGCCAAATGCCCCTTTTCCTCCCCAAGGTGGTTTTGATCAGAGTGTTTTTAATTTTTTTTATCACAGCAATAGAAATCCAAACTAGAACAAGGTCCACAGTTAACATCAGATGTTCTCTTCAGTCTCTCTCCACCTTATTTTTGAGAAAGGATCTCTCACTAAACCAGAGCTCACTGGTCGGCTAGACTACCTGGCCTGCAAATAGCCTCATTCCTCTGGCTCTCCGGTGCTGGGACTACAGGTGCATGCAGCCACACCTAGCTTCTTATGTGGGGTCTGAGGATCTGACTCAGCACTTTACCAGCCGAGCCATCTCTCCACCCTCATCACCCTCTTGAAGAGAATGTGCAGTCCACTCTAGACTGAGGATGTCATTTTTTACTTTGATGACTTAAACTACAAGTTCAAGTTCAATACAGAGAGGCAGAACAGACATGGCATGGAAGTCACTGGCCCTGTATTCTGAGAACCTGCTGGGCAGGAACGGAAGAGGTGTAGCCATAGCTGGGAAGTCCCTCCTTGACCCCTGGGGGGGACTGTCAGGTCCACTGGTAGCAGTGGCTCTGACTACACCCCTTGGGAGAGGACTATCAGCCCTGGGTCATATGCAAAGTTAACATTGGAGAGTTTGCTTACATAGAGGGTACATAGCATGCATAGGCTGATTTGCTGTCTATACAGTCTTGGGGACCCCTAGTTATTTAATGCTTGAACAATCAAAATCTTGGCTACTTTGAGCTCATTAATTTTCTGATCAGAAAATGCCCTAAAAATGTCATCGGGTTCTTATTAGAAACCAAAGATACTTACTACATGATTTTAATTATATGACTTTCAAGAAGAGGCAAAATGGGGAGATGCTCAGTCCGTGAAGTGCTTGCAGCATCAGCATGAACAACTGACTGACTTAGATGACCAGAACCCCCACAAAAAAGCCAGGTGTGGTGGCATGAGGTTGTAATCTTAGCCCAGAGGAGATGGGGACAAAGGATTCCTGGGGGTGGCCAGTCCTCTTGTCCAGCTGAATTGGCAAGTTCCAGGCCAGTGGAAGACACTGCATTCAAAAGATAGCATTTTAAGGAATGATATGTGAGCTTGACCTCTGGCTTCCACACATAAGTGCACTTGCAGGCACATATGTGTGTCTATACACACACACACACACACACACACACACACACACACTCACGCACGATCAAACGATGATGCCATTGGCCCCCCCCCCCGAAACTCCCTTTGATTTGGAATCTGACAAGAAGACAGAAAGACTCAGAGGCTAAGGCATTTGCCTCAAGTCACACAGCCATCGAGAGCAGAGACAGGACCTGAACCCAGGTCTGCTACTTTGCAGGCCAGGAAGTTCTCACTCCTGACTCCAGGAGGGAGCAGTAGACATCCCCTCCCAGTTAGCAAATGCAGCTTCCCTTTCTCTGATTTTAATTAGCATATACAAAACATAGTGCCAATCTAATTATAATTAGACCACCAGAAGGCTGATGATACCTTAAATTTAGATTAAGGAGCTGTTGTTTTCAATTAGGCATGGTTGTAAAGCACTGTGACAGTTTTCCTGCTTTCCGAGAAACTTCCTTCTATGTGTAATGACCCACTTCCCTACTTCATTCTTTTTTTTTTTTTTTTTTTTTCTTTTCGAGACAGGGTCTCTCTGTAGCCCCAGTTGTCCTGGAACTCACTCTGTAGACCAGGTTGGCCTTGAACTCACAAAGATCCGCCTGCCTTCATTCTTTTATTTATAACTTTTTTTTAAATTTTATTTATTTCTGTATGTGTATGAATGTACTGTCTGCATGCAAGTCTGTGCACCCGTGTCATGCAATGCCATGGAGGTCAGAAGAGGGTGTCGGACTCCCCTGGAGCTGGAGTTCTCCTGGAATTGGAGTCCCAGACGGTTCTTGGCTGCCATGTGGGTGCTGGGGATCGAACCTGGGTCCTCTGTAAGAGCGGTCGGCGCTCTTAACCACTAGGCCATCTCTCCAGCCCCTGCCTTCATTCTTGAGTCAACGGTTAGCACCATCCATTCTATAGGGTCCTTCTGGAAGACCATAGTGGGGGCTGCAGCAAAAGGCCGAGGGATCAGCTCCCTGTGCTTATGTCCCAGCTCCTCTTACCTTTGTGGGATTTCCTCTACTTGCTTAGCCTCAGGTACCTCCTAGGCTTCTTGTGAAGATTAAGTAAGATAGCTCAAGAGATGGGCTTAGCAGTGTGTCTCATGTGGAGTCAGCAGGCAGTAGGTTTTGCTAATGTTATCATGGCTGTTACATTCACCTGTGATTTACACACCTGGAGAAGCTGCTAGTGCCTTTCCATTTTTTTTTTTGTTTTTTTTTTTGTTGTTGTTTTTTTGTCTTTTTGAGACAGGGTCTCCCTGTTGCCCCAGCTGGTCTGGAACTCACTCTGTAAACCAGGCTGACCTTGAATTCTGCCTGGCTCTGGCTCTTGAATGCTGGGAATAAAGGCGTGCACCACCACACCCAGTGGTTCCACGTTGAGTCCAAAGACAGCTGGAGTTGTGGAAAAAGCACCTATGCATGTCTGGCACAACAGCAGGTGTACAGTGAATATTAGTTACACTTTTTGACCTAGAATCCATCTAGCCACCTCATGACCTGTCTGTCCATTTCCTTTCTTGTCAAGCCTCAGAAGGATGCTGCCACTACTGTGGGGGAACTGTGCCCCAAGACAGACTCGCCATTTAGATAGAGGTTCTGTGGATTGCAGGGAGATCTCTGCTTCTTGACAACATAGCTTCCTCAAAATGTTGGACCAGATGGTTGCACAGAAATTGAACAATGAGACCACATGGTCTTAAGAGGCTGGGCTAGTCTCAAAAAAACTAAAATATTGCAAAGTCCACAACTATAGCGGTCTTTTTAGACAATTGGTGGCTGTGTTTTGTTGCCTCCAACCTGTTTTTGAGATAGCCCAAGCTGATGTGGAACTCACTATGTAACCCAGGCTAGCCTCCAACTCATAGCAATCATCCTGCCTCAGACTCACAGATGCTGAGATTACAGGTGTGAGCAACCATGCCTGGCTATAAGAATGTAATGTTGCTCTTTACAATGAAAACACATGACCAGCTGAAGCCCAGTGAATGACCAATAGAAATTAAAATAACTTGCCTCAGCTCTGATGGTTGACCTATACCTAAGCTGGATTATCTTTTTAGTTTTATTTTAAAAAGAAAATGATTGTATTGATTCATCTAGTTTTCCATTTTCTATTCATTTTTATAAAACAATGAAGGATGGGACTGGAGAGATGGCCCAGTAGTTAAGAATGTTTTCTGTCTTTGCAGAGGGCCCTAGATTGCCTCCCAGAGCCCATATAAGGGGGCCACAGCTGCCTGTAACTCCAGATCCAGGGGCTTTGAGGCCCTCTTCTGGTCTCCTCAGGCACACAGACATATATAGGCACACAGGCACACATACAGACAGACACACACACACAAATAAAATAAGCCATGAGGGAAAGGTGTCAACACTGTCCTGTGTGCTGGCAGCGGCAGCACGGAGCCAAAGCTGGAAATGTCTGGGGTGAGAGTACGAAGGGCAACTTCCTGTAGGCTGCATGAGCACACTGTGTGTGACAGAAACAGAAGCTGGGATTCATTTGTATGGCCTCCTCTGACATATGGCAAGATAGAAACCAACTCTTCCCAGAAAATCAGCATGACCATAAAAGGAACTCTGGCCTCTACCCAGGATTGATCCCTGGACAGCGTTGGTGCCACGTTCAAGAAGCATCTTGATCCAAACACTGGGAATGCTGATGAGACTGGCCTGGATTGACCGGCCGTGAAAAGCCAGGTATCTTGTACTCACTGGTGCCAATCATGAATACCACAGCACCTGCTGTGCTGGCTGATGGCAGAGAGCCAGTCTGGCATTTCAACTCCATCAGAGCAGACCTTGCAGGCCACAGCTGAGCTACATTAGGCCTGTGTACCCTCTTCCACTAAAACGCCATGGGGGATTGGACACACTGTGTCACTCAGTGGCATTTCATCACCCCAATTGCATGGAGTGACCTGGAACACATTGACATACCGCCCATCTCCAAACTCCCCTGGAACCCTCTGACAGTCCTTCATTCCTTTTTTCTTGCACAGCCCCAGACTCTTCACTGTGACTTCTAGAACTCTTACTCCATAGTCAGCACAATTTTTTTTTGTATTTTGCTTCAAATTCTCCTCTCAGGTCCTTGCCTTACCTTGATTTAACAATCCTCTGAGCACCACCTCCTGAAGGCACACCATATTCCTGACAGGAAGATGTGGTGCTGCCTTCTTTGCTTCCATTCTGTTCTTTCCCTTCCCTCCTAAGCCTTACACCACTGAAGTTTTCCACCTCATCTCCTAAGAGTAACCATCTCCTGGTCTCCAGGTGGCAGCCACCCTCTCATTTTCTTTTCTGGGTTGCCTTTATCTGTACACCAGCTCCTATCATTCTCACAGGGAAGCTTCAATTCCCTGATGGGTAGTCCTCCTCTTCCTCTGCCGTCTTATGTCCCTGGTATCCTCCCCAGGCCCCTTTCTTACAATTGTAACAGTAATCCCAATGGAGATTCCTCTGTTTGTCTTACTAGTCGTTAGATGTTCATCTAAAAAAATGTTTAAATAACACAATTCCTGTTCCCCCCATGGTAAACACGTTTATGACGAAATATGTGTAAAATATATGATATATATGGTAAAATATCAGACATTACATCCTGTCTGTCTAGGTGCTTTTTGGATAGGCTGGATAAGTAATAAAAAGTCATATATAATTCATAAATTATATTTACTTCATGAGAGTTAGTTTTTTACCTTCCCTTAAGTAAATTGCTAATTATGTTGTTATAATCAGGCTTTCACATAATTTGTGTTCTACTGAGAGTAATGACAAATTAGGCAATCTTTCTGGGGTCTTTGTAGTTCTTAGGGTGATTTTTACTATTTTCTTTTTTTTTTTTTTTTTGTCTTTAAAAAATTTTTTTTGGTCTTTTTTCGCCCAAGCGGCCACCCTGTAGTCCCGCTAGTCCTGGAACTCACTCTGTAGACCAGGCTGGCCTTGAACTCACAAAGATCCGCCTGCCTCTGCCTCCCAAGTGCTAGGATTAAAGGCGTGCGCCACCACGCCCGGCTACTATTTTCAAAATAGAGAAAGTATTTTTCTGAGATCAGAGAAAATGGAATTGCCAATAAATTAGTAAAGCTAATACTATTAGAAATGAACCACAAATTTAATATCATGCTTATTTTACTCCACTTCTGTTGCTATATTAAAATAACTGCAGTTATGCACCTTATAAAGAAGGTTTCTTCAGCTCATAGTTTTGAAGGTCTAAAGAGCACAGCTCTAGCTGATGCCCAGCTCTGGTGAGGGTCCCCCAATTGTATGACAACGCCACAGAAAGCATCATGATGGGAATGTGAACAAGAGGCACAGCACAGGGTGAGACAGGAATCCAGATGCCAGGGGGGACCGTCTTTGTCTTTTTGTAACCACTGACTCCAGAGAGAATTAACTGTGGTCTGCATGAACTGCATTGATCCCTCCTGTGGGCTTTGAGTCCAATGAACCAACCACCTTTCACTAGGCTGCCTCTTCCCTCCTTCCCCTCCCCTCTCCTCCCCTACCCTCCCATTCCCATCCTCATCCTTCTGCCTGTGGTGTGTGAACATGGGGGTGCATGCATGTGTGTGGGGTGATGGGCAGAGATCAAAGTCGCCTTTTTTTCATAGCTTTCCATCTTATTTTTTGAGACAGGGTCTCCCATTAAACCTGGAGCTTATTCACTTTGCTAACTGTCTGGACATTGCACTCCAGGAATCCATCTGTCCTCACCACTGCCTAGTGCTAGGGTTCCAGCTGTGTGCTTCCGGACCATAGGCTTCTCAAAGATTCTTCTGCCATGTGTGGTGGTACACGACTTTAATGCCAGCACTTGGGAGGCAGGGGCAGGTGGATCTCTGAGAGATTGAGGCTAACCTGGTCTACAGAGTGAGTTCCAGGCTAGGTGGAGCTATAGGGAGACCCTGTCTCAAGAAGACCAAAAAAACCAAACCAAACCAAAACAACAACAAAAAAAAACCAACTAATACAGACACTCTAGGGACCAAACTTCCAGCACATGAATGGATGGCTCACTCTTAAACCATATCCAAACTATAGCAATGCTAACGCATGTTGATGGAGATTATATGTGATCAATTACTGTCATGGAAATAATATAAAATAATTTTGTTATATAACATGCCATTATCAATATCATGAATTTCATGGTCTTTTTTCCATTATATTGTTTGTGTATGTATGTGTGTTCATGAGTGGAAGGGTACATATGCATATGTGTGCACATTCGTGTTGAGGCTAGAGGACAGTGTTGGGTGTCCAAGTTCTGTCTACTTTCTTTTGGGAGCAGGGTTTCTCATGGGCCTGGAACTCACCAAGTAGGCTAGGCTGGCCTATGAGGAATCTATTTGTCTCTATCTCCCCAGCCCTGAGATCACAGGTACAAACCACCATGGCTAGCTTATTTCACATGGGTTCTGGGTATTGGACTCAGGTTTCCATGCTTACAAGCACTTGATAGACTAAGCCTCAGTCTTCTATTGTAATTATCAATACATGCTCATTGAACAAATGAATGGGTTTCTCTGGGTTATTTTTCCATGTATGTATCCTAGCCCTTAAAGCAATATTAAGATCCAGACAGTGTTTTCAAGTATTTTTTTCTTTCAAATATTCATTGCTAGGCTTTTAACAAGAAAACTTAAGCAGAATGTTTATCACTTTGTTAAAATACTTCTCACCAGGCATGGTGGCACATGCCTCTAATCCCAGTACTCGGGAGGTGGAGGCAGGCGGATCTCTGTGAGTTCAAGGCCAGCCTGGTCTACCTATCCAGCTCCAGGCCAGCTGGGACTAGAAAGAGACCCTGTCTCAAAAATACAAAAAAAAGAAAAAAAATACTTCTCTAGGGCTGGAGAGATGGCTCAGCAGTTAACAGTACATACTGCTCTTACAGAGAACTGGGTTTTGGTTTCCAGCACCCATATTGATGCCCTCTTCTGGCCTCCTTGAGCACCTGCACATATCCACATAGCAACACTCATACATATGTATAATTAAAAATAATGGCCAAACAGTCTAAAGACATTGAAGAAACTTTTGGGAAAATTTTACTGGAATTTTCTTTTTGTTTCTATTACTTCTTTTTTTTTTTCATTTTTTAACAGTAAGTAATAATTTATGAGTACAAGCATCCTTTATGTAAAACCAATTTGCAAGCAGTTGTGCCCAAACCCACACTGCCCATGGGTCCCACCATCCAGCTGGGGGGGCTTGTATGTTTAATCAAGTTGATCAAATGAGTGTCCAGACTATATTGCTAGTTATGCAACCTTGTTTTCTTTAAAATTACAAAAGTAATCCTTCAAGAGGTGAAAGTGACAAGCTTAAAAACTCTGGTTTTCTTTTAAATTCTTTTTACACATATTTTTATTCTTTCATTTTCATGTATATGTATGCATGCTTGCATGCGTGGGTACATGTGGACACCCAAGATTGGGGCTGGCACTCCTGGTTCTCTGTCTCTTTTCCGCCCTAGTCATTGGAGTAGTCACTGATATGGCCAGACTAGCTACCCAGCTTCTTCCCAGGAGTCCCTGTCTCTCTCTGCCTTCCATAGTCTAGAATTAACAGGCAGGTGCCATACCCACCAGCATTTACATGCGCTCCAGGGACCCAAATTCTGGTGCTCATTTTGTGTGGCAAGTGCTTTGATCATTGAGTTATCTCCCCAGCCTCTTATTGTGTGTGTGTGTGTGTGTGTGTGTGTGTGTGCGCATACATCTTGTAATTCAGAGGACAACTTGCAGGAGTGGGGTTCTCTCTGTTAGATCTATAATGGCACAACCCCCTGATAAAAGACAGGCACATGAGGCTTAGTCACTCCAGGAACATATTTACTTCAGGAAATGCCAGGGAATGGCAGCTGTGGGCACCTGGTGGGGCAGCCACTCAGCAATATGGGGTACACTCATAGGCCCTGGGTGGGACCTCAGGTAAAGAGGAAGAGGTCATAAGAGTGGCAGTCTTGCTGAGTATGGTGGCGCACGCCTTTAATCCCAGTACTCAGGAGGCAGAGGCAGGCGGATCTCTGTGAGTTCAAGGCCAGCCTGGTCTACAGAGCGAGCTTCAGGCCAGCTGGGACTAAAGGGAGACCCTGTCTCAAAAATACCAAAAAAAAAAAAAAAAAAAAAAAAAAAAAAGATTGGCAGCCTTGCCACTGGAGGAAGTGGACATCTGGGTGTCCCTTGGAATTCTGGGAAACTCAGACCTAACAGTCTCCTTTCACCATGTTGATCGCAGGGATTAAACTCAGATTGGTAGGCTTGGTGGTAAGCACATTTACTAGCTGAATCATCTCATGGGCTCTGGTTTTCTTTTTAATCAGTGGTTTATTCTAAATCACTCAAAATCATGCCAATACTGAAGTAATTTCCCTTTCCACTGAAGACCAGGATCCATACAAGTTTGAGGATACTCTACAGTTTTATTTAACTCTCCTGGTACATCTTACTTATATTGCCTAAATGACATCAGGTTACTTTCATACAGTACATAGTTCCAAGACTGTGAATTAGAACACAGAATTGGGCACTTGGCACAATTGCGAAATGACATTGTGTTGTTCAAGAGTATATAACATTAATGCCAAGTGGGAAGGATTTGGAGAAGTTAATTCACTGGTGTTAGCTCTCTGTTAAGGGCGTCTACTGCTCAGCCCCTTCCTGCCCTCTGAAGCAGTCTGTCTCTCTTGTGTCTGTGACAGACATCATCCAGGTACCCCTGTGGCATCCAGATGTGCTTGTTCTTGCTTCTGAGGATACACAGTAGGCAGAAGCACTTACTGGGAGCTGGGTGGTACTGGTTAAGAGTGAATATAGAGTTGTGGTTATGCTAGATTAGCTCTGAGCAGTAAACCACCAAGCAGCCTTGATGCATTGTGTATATGTGATTCAGAGCACCCAAGCAGTGTTCTCTTTTTGAGGTCTTGTCATCTCTAGGGACTTTTGACTTCTTTCCAGGTTGGCCAACTCCTCTCATAGTCCTGAGTTAACTGTACTTTTTTTTTTTTAACAGTTAAACTGTTAAGTTGGAGAGTAATTTTTAGGTTTATTTTTAATTTTTTATTATTTTTCTTTTTAAAGATTTATTTTACTTTGAATTATGTGTATGTGTGTATGTCTGTGCACGTGCCTATAGAGGCCAGATCCTTTGGAGCTGGAGTTACAGTTAGGAACCACCTGTTGCGGGGTTCCTGGAACCCAACTTGGGTTCCCTGGAAGACCAGGAAAGACTCATAACTATGCCACCTCTCACCGCTCGAAGAGGAATTTATTGGGAAGATGCTGAGCAAAGCATGGACTTAATAAGAAGGCTGGAAAATTAATCAGGATAAAGAGGAGGAGGAAGAAGAAGCAGATTAAAACGCATTGGTCTGAAATATTTTGTATGAATTCATGAATACAATTCAGGAATAAGAAAAAAAAAAGGCTGGGAAGCTGGTCTACACAAGATCAAGTAAAGCCGGGCAGCTGAGAACGCCAACGAGGTCAGCCCGGGGGCACTGGGTCAGCACGTGGCCTCCACTGCTGCTCTTGCTTTGAGAACTGGTCCTGCACATGTCGCGAATCAACCACTTCCAACCACCCCTTTGGCGTCCTGTCACTGTCTCCAGACAAGTCCCATGGCAGAAGATTCTGATGGACTGAGCATCAGATGAGAGCATGTGACAGGGCAACATCTGGCACCTGTGGCCTCCTGCACAGCAGTAGACGGGGGCTTGCCTCTCACCAAATCATACAAACTGAGCGTGAGCAGATAGGAAGGTCATCTGGTGCTTAGCGACAAAAACAGACAAAAGTCTCTCTAGTCCACTGTGCTAAGTCATCCTTGAACTCATTAATTCAGACACCCTGGCCAGGCATGGGAGTACACATCTATAGTCCCAGCACTTGGGAGGCAGAGGCAGGAGGATCAGGAGTTCAAGATCATCTTTGGATACTAGCATGATAGATACCCATTTAAAATGCCCCTCTGTACATGTATGGCAGAGTGCAGGGACTCGGGTGGGGTGGGGGGCATGGAAAGGGAAGTGACTCTAGATTCAATTGAGAAATGATGTATGACTTATGGGAAAAAGTTTAATAACAATAAAAAAATAACTCCCCCCCACCCCCAAGCAGTGGCCTTGGTGATTCCTCTAATCCTATGGAGGTCATTCTAGCTTTGTGTTAGGACCGTCCACTGCATTGGACAGCGGTTGCCATCTCTGCCCTCTCTGCAATACTCCATGACAATCACCCAGGACTAAAGAAGTTTTCATTCTTTATCAGAGTTTATTTCCTCCAAAGTTGCATTTTTGTTTTCCATGCTAATTTCATCAAATAATGGTAAACTGAAAGTGAAATGGCAGTGAAAAGAGATCATCTGTATGTCTACACGTCCTCTACTGTAGTTTTCTCTGGTTTAATTAGTTCTTACTGTTCAATCAGGAGTGAGACTTAACCCTTACTTCACTACTTAGAAGAGACTTGCTTTGTTGATATTTTCCCTCCTTGTTTTATTATTTAAGATTTTTTTGCTAAAGGTTTATTTTTATTATGTTTATGAGTGTTCTGCTTGCATGTTGTAGATATACTTTGTTCATGCTTGGTGCCCTTGGAGGGCAGAAGAGCGCACTGATCCCCTGGAACTGGAACTGTGAGCTGCCTTGTGGGTGCTGGAAACTGAACCCAGGTCCTTAACCACTGAGCCACCTTCCAACCCCTAAGATTAATTTTTTTTAATTTTATTTATTTTCATATGTGTATGACTGTACTGTCTGCATGTAGGTTTGTGCACCTGTGTCGTGCAATGACGGAGGTCAGAAGAGGGTGTCGGATTCCCCTGGAACTGGCCTAGCAGTTAACAGCGCCGAATGCTCTTGCAGAGGACTCAGGTTCAATCCCCAGCACCCACATGGGGGCTAAGATTTATTATTTATTTATTTATTTATTTATTTATTTATTTATTTATTTATTTATTGTCTTTTCGAGACAGGGTCTCCCTGTAGCCCCAGCTGTCCTGGAACTCTGTAGATTTATTTTTAATGTGAGCTTTGTGTATGTGTCCTTGTGAGTGTATCCCATATGCATGGGTGCCTGCAGAAGCCAGAAAAGGGTGAGGGAGCCCATGGGGTTAGAGTACAGGCACCTGTGAGCCACCCAATAGGAGTGCTGGAAACGGAACTCGGGTCCTCTGGGCAGGAAGTGCTTTTAATTGTGGAGCTTTTGTTCCAGTCCCTCATTGAGACAGGACCTCATGTATCCCAAGCTGGCCTGGAACTCTCTGTGTAGCTCAGGATGAGCTTGAACTCTGATCCTCTCTCTGGGGCTGGGGTTCTGTGTGCTGCCCTGCTGTTTACTCCTCTTTCTATACTTGTTCCCCTCGGACCAGTTTCATCCTTTACTAATGGCGAAAGGATTAGGGAGATAGGAGAGACAAATGTCAAGGTAATCATATATTTATTTATTTTTGGTCTTTTTGAGACAAGGTCTTCCTGTAGCCCCAGCTGGCCTAGAACTCACTATGCAGACCAGGCTGGCCATGAACTCACAGAGATCCACCTGACTCTGCCTCCCAAGTGTTGAGATTAAAGGCGTGTGCCCCCACACCTGGCTATTGATCATTCCTTGAAAAATATCTAACAACCATAATGAAATATCCTGTGGGAAAGGTGAAACTAAGATAAAGTGGTGAGTTGTCTGTACCCCTTCCAAGTCTTAACAATTCCAGACAATTAGCACACACGCATTTTCAATGAAACAGGGTCTGCAGCTGGTCATGGATAAGAAACGCCACCTACTGTTACTCCAGTTCCAGGGTGCATCCAGTGCTCTCTTCTGATCTGTTGGGGACCAGGCAATGCATGTGGTATCCAAAAACATGTGCAGGCAAAACACTTCTAAACATTAAATTTTTAAAATTAATCTTGCTGGGTGTGGTGGAACATGCCTTTATTCCCAGCACTTAGGAGGCAGAGGCAGGCAGATCTCTGTGAGTTCAAGGCCATCCTGTAGATAGTAGTATATGTAGTTATGTAGATAGTGAGTTCTGGGCCACAGGAAGACCCTGCCCCCAAAAGACACACACATACAAAACAATCTAAGAAAGAAAAAAAAAATTTGTGTGTGTGTGTGTGTGTAGAGATGGCTCAGAAGATAACTGTTTGCTTTTTAAGACACAGGTTGGGTTCCTAGCACCTACATGGCAGCTAACACTTCTCAATAACTCCTGTTCCAGGGAATCTGATGCCACTTTCTGGCCTCTGTGGGCATTGCAAAACACAGGTGCATGTACATCCATGCAGGCAAAATACCCACATAAAATCAAAATAATTTTTTAAAAAATCCCAAATTTATCTCAATATTTGTGTGTCTACCCCTCCTCTTCTCAGACAATGTACTGATCTACCCTGAGTTCCATGGTTGGTCTTATTTTCCAGGTATAAATCTATATATTTTTCAGAGGAAGGCTCAAGAATTTAGGCTAAGTGTGAGGTGATTGGTTCAGGAATGAGACACTGAAGGGAAGTTTGCTGAGGGCTTCTGGGAAAACGCCTGCTTGTAATAATGACCAGAAGTCATGGCCCTCTTCATCTGACATTGTTGTCCTGGGATGTGTGAGCCTGGGCAGTGGCAGTAAATTTTCTGACACTCTGAGCCTGTGAAAGAGGAGAGGAGGATCAAGAATAGACGAGGGAGCAGAGCTGGCATCCGGGCTGAACCATGTCCAGCCCTTCCCAGACGTCCTCAGTCAGTCGGCCAATGATTATTTTGAGTTTCATGCAGCTTTTACTTGGGATTTCTGTTTCTGAAAAGCAATACAAACATTTTAAGTTTTCCCAGTTTATACTTCACTTTCATTGGTTAAATATCATTATGATAAAAATCTAACAATAGGTTGGGCCAAAGCAAGCCCTGATGGGGTCTGCAGCTGGTCATGGATAAGAAATGCCACCTACTGAAGGGAAAGTGCATGACCCAATGGATAACTGATTGACTTTTAGAACACTGTGAGCTTTGTTAATATTGGTTTTGTTAATCTTTAATGTTTGAAACATTTTTCTGTCTATAAAAATAATCATGTTGGTTGTAGAGAACACAAAAAAACATTAAAAGATACGATTAAAGTGAGCCAGGTGTGGTGGCACACGCCTTTAATCCCAGCACTGGGGGGGGGGGCAGCGGCAGGTGGATCTCTGTGAGTTCAAGGCCAGCCTTGACTACATAGGGAACTCCAGGCCAGCCGGAGACCCTGTCTCGAAAATACCCCCCCCCCATTTAAATAAAAAACTGAAAAAAGATTAAAACATCTGTAATCACCCCCCAGATAATTGGTGTTCTCTTTATGCATACAAACTTGCAAATATATTTTATAGGTATATTTATACTGCTTTAATAAAACTCACATCCTAGGAGGAGACAGAAACAAACTAGAAAAACCAAACAGATTAACATTTGGGACTATGGAAGGGTGTAGATATTTTTAAGTTGGGCCCAATGTTAGGTTAATGTTTCTGCTGTACTCTGTCTCCAAATACTGGACAAATCATTAAGGTTTTTTTTTTAATTTTTTTTTTGTCTTTTCGAGACAGGGTCTCTCTGTAGCCCCAGCTGTCCTAGAACTCACATTGTAGACCAGGCTGGCGTTGAACTCACAAATATCTGCCTGCCTCTGCCTCATTAAGGGTTTTAACCTAATAACTACTAAAGCATAATATACCTTAAAACATTAACAAGGCTCACAGTGTTCTAAAAGTCAACCAATTATCCATGGGGTCATGCACTTTCCCTTCAGTAGGTGGCTTTCTTATCCATGACCAGCTGCAGACCCTATCAGGGCTTGCTTTGGCCCAACCTATTGTTAGATTTTTATCATAATATTTAACCAATGAAAGTGAAACAGATGTTTTATATTGATCTTAACAATACACACAAATGGTTTTTTTTAATTTTTAAATTAACTTTATTCTTATATGTGTATGAATGTACTGTCTGCATGTAGGTTTGTGCACCCGTGTCGTGCAATGCCACAGATGTCAGAAGAGGGTCTCGGATTCCCCTGGAACTGGAGTTCTCCTGGAATTGGAGTTACAGACGGTTCTTAGCCGCCATGTGGGTGCTGGGGATCGAACCCAGGTCCTCTGCAAGAGCAGTAGGTGCTCTTAACCACTAGGCTATCTCTCCAGCCCTCACACAAAGGGTTTTGTAAGGTTGTAGCCCACCTAAGTCAGGGACTTCAAGAGGCTAATTGAGGCAGAAGCTCCAAGAAATAATTATCCTGGAATCCATTCCTGTAACCGGAGAAATGTTGCTGCAACATCCTGCAATCACACCTCACAGGAGAACAGAGACCAGAACCAGGCCTCAGTCTCTCTCGAGATGCTTCTACTGATACCAGACACGGATCTGCCTACGCCCATTCCCCAATCTCCTTGCCCCCATTTCCTTGAAAACTCACTTCCTTGTGTGCCTGGGTATAAAACTGCCATTTGGGGGACATTCTGGTGCTGGTCATCCTAATCCCGACACAGGCAGCCCAGCTGCCATGCCTAAAATTAACCTGACTTGCTTTTCATCGGAGTCCTCTCTTTCCTCCCTGTGCCGGGTCTCCCATCAAGATGAGCCCAACAGGTTTACCAGGGCCCTATTAGGATGGACGTTATATTATGTGATCGTACCAATCCTTCAGTTCTAAGGTTTTCCAGTTTTCATTATGACTTTCCGACCCAGGTGTTGCTCAGAATGGTAGTACTATGGAGGCTCAGTGTTTATCTTTGAGTTAATGGTTTCTAACTTAACTCACAGTGGTTAGAGAATGTGGCTTCATGTCAGTCTCAGACATGCAGAGACACTTTAGGCTACAGCATGCTCATTCTTTTGGTAAATGTTTCACAAATTTTTGGAAGGAATGTGTATTATATGGTTTTAAGGCAATGTTCTATGCTTTTCTATTAGATTAAACTTGGCAATTTGTCAGGCTCTTCCAGTCATGTATGGCTTAAGCCAACAGAAGTAAGATTTTTAGTTTTGTAAATTACAAGTCTGAAATAAGGTGTCTGGAGGGTCACATTCCTCTCTGAGGCTCTAGAAAGTTCACTTTGTCTCTTGCAGTTTTGGGTGGCTGTCCATAGTCCCTGACCTGTGAGCACATCCTTCCAAGGTCTGCTTTGGTGGTCATGTTACTTCCTCTTCCCCTGAGTTTTCCTTTAGTCTCCAGTCTCCTTCTGCTTTTCTATGGACACTTGTCATTGGATTGATGGGCTGCTTGGATGATCTCTCATCTCAAGATTCTTTTCTTTTTTTTAATTTATTTAAAAAATATTTTTATTAAAGTTTTGTACATTTCAGTCCTCACTTCTCAGTCCAGTTTGGACTCACTCCCCTCCATGCTCCCCACCCAACCCGAGTTCATTCATTCTGCCACAGCTGCCTTGTATCTTTTTTCTGAATGTTTTTAAAGTTTTTCAAAGCAGAGGATTATTGTTTTGGGGAGAACTTTACTTTTTCAGTCAGTTCTTTGTCCCAGTTCTTTTGTTGTTGTTGTTCCCTCCAATTTGTATTGCTTCAACATATGCATATATTTATGTCACACCTATACTTAAATTATGTCTTCTGAAAATAAACTGTATGTTATTTCCATATCATATTTCAGGATTCACATTTTTCCTTTTAAGTTTATATTACTCTAAAATAGGCCTATGGGGGCTGGAGAGATAGCCTAGTGGTTAAGAGCACTGACTGCTCTTGCAGAGGACCCGGGTTTGATCCCCAGCATCCACATGGTGGCTAAGAACCATCTGTAACTCCAATTCCAGGAGAACTCCAGTTCCAGAGGAATCCGAGACCCTCTTCTGACCTCCGCAGCATTGCACGACATAGGTGCACAAACCTACATGCAGACAATAATTCATACACATACAAAAATAAATAAAAAATTAAAAAAAAATAGGCCTACATACCCTCCACCCATATAGCAAGATTACAAAGTCTGAAAATAAATGGTAGGTTAATTCTAGAGCATGTTAAGGTGTGGGGCCCAATATTTCATTTGGCTGGAGCATTAAGGGAGCAGGCTTTTGCCCTGATAACCTGTAAAGGCAGGGGAATCAACTAGCCCCTGGTCGCCAATTGATAAAAACAGCCCTACAGCCCTGCTTTGAGGATTCAGGCAAAGGGTATCACATTCCTGCAATATCTAAAGAGGGCATCTTGGTTTTGAGAACCAACTGGAGCCTCTGACCAGCTCTTGTAAACACAGGCCTTTATAGAAAAATACACTGTGCACCCCACCTCCATTCTTCCCAGAAGCCTGCCAAATGCCAGTATATAAGATCCCAAACTCCTGCAAATAGATGAGTTTTGGTCTCTCACAGTCAGCTCCCAGGTCTCTTGGGCTGCTGGGTTTACTTACCTCTGAGTCTGAGTCCTTTCTCTTCCCCTTCCTCCCTGCTTATGGCTTGGCTACAAGCAAAATGAATTTACCTACCCTGAGAGGCTGGTGTCCCTTGAGGACAGTGGGAACTCCACTCCCCCACATTAAGGGATTCACATTATAAGAGCACAGTTACTTTCTAAAAAAGAGGAATATAACATTGACGTTGCTCAATTTGCCTTACAACTAGGTGCTTGGTGCTACACCCACAAATGAGGGATACCATTTGTCATTTGCTTTTCTGGGACTGTGTTACTTCACTTAACATAATATCTTCTAGTTCCATCCATTTACCTGCAAAGTTCATGATGTCATCTTTCTTTACCACTGCATATAATGCCATTGTGTAGATGCACCACATTTTCTCTATCCACTTATTGGTTGAGGGGCACTTGGGTTGGTTTCAGCTCTTCACTATTATGAAGAGAGCTGCAAAAGCATGGCTGTGCATGTATCTTTGTGGTAGAATGAGTCTTGTGGGTATATATCCAGGAGTGATATGACTGGATCAGGTGGTAGGCTCATTTTGAGTCTTTTAAGTGTTCTTCATACTGCTTTCTGCAGTGGTTGTATGAGTTTACATTCCCACCAGCAGTGGATGAGTGTTCCCCTTTCCCCACAACCTCTCCAGGATTTGGTACCATTCGTTTTCTTGATCCTAGCCAGTCTTTTTTTTCAAAGTCAATTTTTTTATTAAAGCTTTGTGCATTTCATTTGAAATTTAAATTTCAAATAAAATCTAGACCCATCCCCCCCTCCCTGCCCCCATCCCACCAGAGCTCATGCATTCTGCCAAAATTGTTTTTCATCTTTTTGTCAGTCTCTTTCAAAATTCTCAATGCAGAAGTTTACTGTTTCAAGCAAATTTCACCATTTCAATCAGTTCTTTGACCCAGTCTGTTGTTGTTCTTATTCCTTCCAATATGCATCACACCAAAATATGCATATATGCATGCCACATATATCATAGGTTTTAGCATCTTCAGCTTATGATTTTTTTCTTTATTTATTAGGCTGAAAGATGTCATGTTTGAAGGCTCATCCTTGGTAAGCCCAAACCACCATCAGTTCTGCCCTTGTGCTCCATACTGAGGTTTTCCCTTCCATGGTCACCAAATGAGGTCCAGTAAGCCCCATGTCCTGTCTTGATCTTCCTGTACTGGTCTCCATGATACAACCTGGATAGTCCAACAATGGCAGTCTATACTCTGAAGAGGCTGAAACCCCAGTAGTAGCTCAGTCCACAAGTTGGATGTCTCAGCAGTCCCCATCTGGCCCTGAAGGTTTGGAGGATTCTTGGAGAGAAATGAGTCTTCAGTCCATATTGGAAGGTTGAAAAACTACGTTTCATATATTTGAAGGATGGCCAAAGCAGTGGCAGCCACAGGGTAGCTGCACTTGCCAGTAAGACAGGCAAAACAAGTGTGCTCCTTTTTTGTTTTTTTACTTTTTTTCTTTTTACTAAGATCTCAAGTACAATTTCTCAGGCCTTACTATTTATTTATTCCTGGTCATACTTTCCTTTTGGATGTTTAAGGCCACACAGTTAGCCCACATTGGCCAAGGTTTTTGTTTTCTCAAGGTCACTTGAGGATCTGTTCCTCAGGGGTCACTCAGGGTTTTTTTTTGGGGGGGGGAGGGAGCCCCTGGCTCCTTTTGACTTTTCATTTACCAGTTCCATCCACTTGAGGACAAAGTCAGGTCTTGCTAGACCAGGCTTCCCTTTTTGAAGCATGAGCAGACTTTCCTCTTTATAGACTGGACACTGGCTGAAGTCCCATAAGTGGATCTCCAAGGCCTCCCTGCACAGGAAGACTGGTGACTCACATTTGCAGGAAATTTCAAGAGATGCCCCCATGCATAGCCCCCTGGGACTTAGTTGATCTCTGAGGGCAAGGAACAAATTATCCCTTAAGACCCTTGGCCAAATTGGTATGGGCATTAAGTATGGTCATTAAGCATCCAGAAAGGCCAAGTTACACTACCCTGATACTTTTAACTACTGTGTAATATTTTAGAAAAGCCTTGGACAAAAGCTCAAGCAGTCTTGTATAAGAAAAACTAAGAAGCACTCCCATAAAATAAATACTGTGGTTAGACATAATGTCATGACAAACTAGTTTTTTCCTCATTCTTTTGATCTTATATTTTACTCTAAAATATGCATACATACCCTCCATCCATATTCCAAAAATTCCTAACTCTGAAAATAAATGGTAACTAAGTTCTAGACCCTGTTAAAGGATGCACAACATAAAAGCACAGTTGTTTTCAGATCACAAGGAAT
Source organism: Rhizomys pruinosus (assembly GCA_009823505.1). Taxonomy (NCBI): domain Eukaryota; kingdom Metazoa; phylum Chordata; class Mammalia; order Rodentia; family Spalacidae; genus Rhizomys; species Rhizomys pruinosus. Next base: position 533,303 of record VZQC01007107.1, read on the forward strand.
ATAACATTAATGTTGCTCAGTTTGCCTTATAACTAGGTAATTGGCACTAGCATCCACAGATGAGGGATACCATTTGCCATTTGTTTTTCTGGGATTGTGTTACTTGACATGCTATCTTCTAGTTCCATCCATTCACCTGCAAAGTTCATGATGCCATCTTTCTTTACCACTGCATAGAACTCCATTGTGTAGATGTACACATTTTTCTCTACCAACTCATTGGTTGAGGGGCACTTGGGTTCGTTCCAGCTCTTTGCTATTGTGAAGAGAGCTGGAATTACAGTCGTTAGCTATCACTTGGGTGCTGGGAATTGAACCCTGGTCCTCTGCAAGAGCAGCCAGTGCTCTTAACTGAGCCATCTCTCCAGCATCAAAGGTTACAATTTCTTAGCAGCTGAAGTGATTTCTGCCTTCATGCTAATTACATATCTTGTGGATATAAACATACGGGCTAACTTGAGGGTTTTTCTACACTTCATCACCACTATATTGTTTTTGTAACTTGTGAATGCAAATTTACTGTAATGGGAGTTACATGATTTTCATATTTGGCCCTCGAGACACACTCTTCCACAGCATGGTCAGATTTGTGAAGCTGGTAGGAAGCTTGCCATTAGAAAAAAAAATATTCTGGCCTAAGTATACAGTGGAGTTAATGACGTTAAGTCTATTCATAGGAGACTGGGGATGAAGCCTGCTGGGTATGTGCAGTTTTGAGTTCGCTCACTAGCAACGCAAAAAAAAAAAAAAAAATCCATGAATATACCACATGCATTAACCTTCGCTACCCATCATTCCATGTTCTGTTTGGGGGTACCATGAGCTGAGGAACGTGCACCGCGGGCCTGTATTTCCATCCCCAGGCACAGGGCAAGGGTGAGAAACCACAACCATGGAAAGGTTCATTGCGCAGGGTGTGGCGAGGCACTCCGGTGATCTCAGAAGGCTGAGGCAGGAGGATTGCCCGGACTTGGAGCCCAGTTCTTGGGCTACATAAGACGTTTCAAAAAAAGAAAAAGAAAGAGAAGAAAAAAAAAAAGTCCAATACGCGCAGCACTGCATTTCGCGCAGCCTCAGGCACGGCCGTAACCGCTAGATAATGCGCACGCGCAGATCAAACTCCTTTATCACGTGAGAGCGGGGGGAGGAAAGGGCAGGGGCTGGGGTGGGGGGAGGTCGGGGCGGAGCCAGCGAATTCTCAACAGGAGGCGTCGCCCAGATCTTGTCAGCCCCAGCTGGTGAAGGTGGGGCGAGGCTCGGCCTGGCCTGGTGGCGCTGAGGTGACTCACAGCTCCGGTTCCTTTCTGCCTGGCTTTTCCTGGGCTGGGCTGGGCGGGTCGGTCGGTCGCATCACGTGCCTTCTTGGCCGCTCCCCCAGCGCCCTTTCCAGCCGCCTGTTGAGCCTGCTGTAAAATGTCGTGAACTACGTCGCCGCTTTACCGCTGCCTCTCCCAGAACCGGGGCCCCGGAGCTCCCACAGCGGTCAGCCGCTCCTTTTGCGGAGTCGGCCAGAGGGCCAGCCAGACCCCTGGCGCTCCGCTGGCCTCTCCGCTGCTCCCGTGCGGGCTCCGGGTGATGTGAACCAGAGGTAGCTGTTGTGCTCCCAGGCCCGGGGGCTGAGACGGGTGGCAGGTGTCTGGCAGGCAGGTGGGTGCCGGGCCCGGCAGGATGGAGGAGAGCATGGAAGAGGAGGAGATGCTCACCTACGAGGCGATGATGGATGACCAGAACCACAACTGGGAGGCGTCGGTGGACAGCTTCCGGCAGCCGCCCCCACCACCTCCGCCGCCCCCGCCCCCACCGCTCCCACCTTCGATCCCGGATCCCGGCCGAGAGCCCCCGGGGGGTCACCTGCTGGCGGTGCCCGCGGCCTCCATGGACAGGAAGGGGCCCAAGGATGGGCTCCCGCTCCTGCCTGAGGCCCACGGAGTGATCATGATGCTGAAGAGCTGCGACGCGGCCGCGGCTGGAGCAAAGGCGGTCCCCGCCCCCAGCTCCACCATCAACATCAACACCTCCACTTCCAAGTTCTGTGAGTCCGGCCTCTCCCCAGCAGCCTGGGCTGCATCTGGTCCCTGAAGCAGCCCCACTTCCTTTGTTCCAGGCCTGGGTCTGTTTCTTCCCCCCCCCCCCCCCCGGTGTGGTTCAGCGTCTGCGGCCGGCGCCCAAGGGCCTTGGTTTCTTGGATTACCTGCATGCAGAGCCCCAGGTTCTGCTGTAGACACGATTCTTATTACCCCTGGTCATCTCTCAACATTAGGAAGCCCTTTCCCCATGAGTCCCTTCTTAAAGTTTCGCCTTCCGAGGTGAGGGGAGAATAAGGCAGCCTTGATTTTTCGTTAACCAGAGTCTTTTTTTTTTTTTTTTTTGCAACCGGAGAGTAGCAGAGAAATTTGGCAACTTGTGTTCTTGTGCTCCTAGCCACTGGACATTAAGCAGATCAGGAAATCTCAGAATTGATCCATATTAAATGAACACCCTGGGCTTTCCTTTCTGCACTTTTGCATCCCCTTCCTAATGCAGTGGTAACTGGGTAAACTGTTTTGAAGCAGATGTATAAAACCACTTTTTAGAGAAGCGGTTTTGCATGTGGCCATACCCAGGTCCCCGTCCCATGTTGAACTTTTTAGTACCTTGACACTCAGTGGCAGGCAGAAAGATTCAAGACCACAAGCAAACTCAAATGTTCTCAGTCAGGATGGGTTGTACACTTCAGTAGCTAGGAAAAGATGGTGCTTTTTGAGCCTTGGTGGTAGTGTGGCGAAATGATTGTGACCACTGCGGCCAGGTCTCACCCTCCAGTTAGCTGCAAATTTAAAATGGCATCTAGTAAAGCAACTGGAGAGAGATTTCTAGTTGCCAGTTGTATTAAGCTGTGGCACCTAACTGCGTAGAACTTGATGCATAATCTTAGTTACAACCCTAGACACACAATTATTTATGGGAACAGCACAACCTTATTTGCCTCCAAGATACTGCTTTAGGCAAAGATCCTTTGTGTAGGTGTGGTTTCGAAGATCTGTATGTGATTATTCCTTGTTACGCTCACACAAGACCAACATTTACATAATATAGTTTCTCTGTGTTGAAGGTTATGTTGTGAAAGTAGACCTTACAACTAAGTGGCAGGGTGATTTACCTTAAATGCTGAAGTAAGCCTGGATTAATTATTTATTTATTTTTATTTTTTTAAATTTTGATATAGGGTTTTCCAATAGCCCCAGCAGGCCTGGAACTTGCCTTATAGACCAGGCTGGCCTTGATCTCACAGAGATCTGCCTGCCTCTGCTTCCTAAATGCTGAGATTAAAGGTGTGGGCCTTGCTCAGATGAATTTGTAATATAGTTTCTTTGAAGGGCTAGGAAACTAGCACGAAGAGGGGAAGTCTTCAGTCAAGTAGAAAGCAAAGGGATTTGCCAGACCAAAAGATTGTTCCTTGAAAAGATTAATGTGGGGATGTTGGATAGTGGCTGGACCTTCAGCTCCTTTGGTAGAGTGCTTGCCTAGCATGCTGGGAGCCTCATATTTGATCCCCATTACATCATAAACCAGACATAGTGGCTCATGTCTGTAATCCCAGCAATCTTGGCACTTTAGAGGTGGAGACGAATTAGAAAGATGTTCAAGGTTATCCTCAGCTGCATATTGAGTTACATAAGACCTTGTCACAAAAAGTAAAATAAGAGCTTCTTAAGCTTTGCAGACTTCTGATAAGATTGGTTAAGGAAAAAAGTTGCCAATCAATGAAAAATAGAAGTAAAACATTAAATTAAAAAAAAAACCTACTATATGCTAAAGCCGGGCCTGGTGGCTTATGTCTTTTGTTCTAGCACTTGGGAGGGCAGAGGCAAGTGGATCTCTATGAGATACAGGTCAGCCTGGTCTATACAGTGAATTCTAGGTCAGCTGAGGCTGCAGGGAGACCCTGTCTCAAAAAGAAAAAAAGTTACAATATGCCATTAAATTTGAAAATGTAGATGATGAAGTGTATGATGTTAGAAAACTATTAACTGAAAGTTGGTATTGGAAGAAAGGTTGGACTAAGCGTTCATACGCTTGAAATGGTAATAATGCTAAGTACCTCCCCTCCTGGAAATTCTGGATCCAGATACTCTTAGAAGTGAGCTTCCTCAGGTTTGTAGCTGTTTCTTTTACTAGTTCTGGAACATAGGAGACAAAAGTGAATAAGCAGACAACCCCAAGATGATTTTATGGGGTTAGAGAGCTCTTGATTCTAAAACCAGATAAGAAAATTATAGGTGTGTTATACTTACTTAGTAGCACAGAAATGAAAATCCTATGTAATACCAGCTCATCAAATCCAATCATATGTCAAAAAGATCGTGATTCATAGTTTGTCCTTGTTTGTTTCAATATATATTAGGCAGAAAAAAATGATTTGATGATTTTTTAAATTTTATTTTCATATGTGTATGAATGTACTGTCTGCATGTAGGTCTATGTACCCGTGTCTTGCAATGCAGTGGTCAGAAGAGGGGCTTGGATTCCCCTGGAACTGGAGTTCTCCTGGAATTGGAGTTACAGACGGTTCTCAGACACCATGTGGGTGCTGGGGATTGAACCCGGGTCCTCTGCAAGAGCAGTCGGTGCTCTTAACCACTAGGCTATCTCTCCAGCCTGGATTTAATGATTTAAAAAAAAAAGTTTTATGTGTATGAATGTATTACCTGCATGTATTTAAGTGCACCTGTGTCCTTCAGTGTCCACAGAGATCAGAAGAGAGAGCGTTGGATTCCGTGGGCCTGGAGTTATGGATGGTTGCTAGCTGCCATGTGGTTGCTGGGAATGGAACCTTTGTCCTCTGCAAGAGCAGCCAGTGCTCTTAACTACTGAGCTATCTCTCCAGCCCTGATTTGATGATTTTTGATGCCATTCAGTCATTTAAGATCTAGCACCTATTTATGATAAAAAACTTGCAAGGCTGGGGTACAAGATAATTAAATAAAAGTGATTACTAAAGCCCTGTAGCAAATAATAATAATGATGGAGACATTTTTCCAATGTATTCATTATAAGGTGCTAACAAGCCCTGGACACAGTATTCCTATTACTATTTAACATGTTAAAAGCCCTCCTGACTGCCTGGCGAGGTGGTGCCCTCCTTTAATCCCAGTACTTTGTAGGCTGAGGCAGGTGGATCTGGTGAGTTCCAAGCCAGTGGGAGCTATATAATGATACCCTGTCTCAAGAAGGAGGAGGAGGAGGAGGAGGAGGAGGAGGAGGAGGAGGAGGAGGAGGAGGAGGAGGAGGAGGAGGAGGAGGAGGAGGAGGAGGAGGAGGAGGAGGAGGAGGAGGAGGAGGAGGAGGAGGAGGAGGAGGAGGAGGAGGAGGAGGAGGAGGAGGAGGAGGAGGAGGAGGAGGAGGAGGAGGAGAAAAAAAAAAAAAGTGATGCCTTGGCTAATGCTGGGAAAAAAAAGAAGACTGGCCTGGAAGGAAAGCAGTAAGATCAGAGTTTGGTAATAATCTGCTCATTTACCAAAACCATTAAAACCAAGACAGAAACTCAGTGGAGATGGATCATTAGATTTACAGTCAACCTGAAAGAATTAACTATTCATGTGAGGGTGTCTGCATGGCGGGCAGTACTTCACTGAGTGTCACTGTACATTTCTGTTACTTGTGCTTTTGGGTTTTTCAGGTGATTTCTGACAATTGTGTGGTAATTATTCAGATCTTTTAATTTTTATTCTATGTGTATGAATGTTTTGCATGTATCCATGTTAAGTGTACCCACATTGTACAGTACCCTTGGAGGTCAGAAAAGAGCATTGGAGTCCCTGAAACTGGAGTTAAGGATGGGTGTTAGCTGCCATGTGAGTGCTAGGAACCAAACCCAGGTCCTCTGCAAGAGCAGCTAGCACTCTTAATCGCTGAGCCATCTCTCCAGCCCCATGATGTTAAATAATATTTAAGTCAACTCTCTATGGCTTGTGCTTTTTGTATACTAAGAAATATTTGTCTACCCCCAAATCAGGAAGATTTTTCTCCTATATTTTCTTGAAGTTTTGTGGGTTTAGCTTTTAATCTGTGATCTGAGTTATGAGTTGATATCTAGATTGAAGTTCCTTTTTTCCATATACGTGTCCCATGGTGTCTGCAGTGTTTGTTGAAAAGACTGCCCTCTCCTTACTGAATTATTTTGGCAGGTTTGTAAGAAAGTAACTGGCCATGTATGTATGTGTAGACTTCAGTCCTGTCTATAAGTTCCTTATACTGAGCATCCTGTTTAGGGTTGTTGTGTCTGGATGGACTGGTTCTTTCTTTCTTTCTTTTTTTTTTTTTTTTGGTCTTTTTCGAGACAGGGTCTCTCTGTAGCCCCAGATGTTCTGGAACTCACTCTGTAGACCAGGTGGCTGGCCTTGAACTCACAAAGATCTGCCTGCCTCTCCCTCCCAAGTGCTAGGATTAAAGGAATGTGCCACCATGCCCAGCTTAGTGGTATCATTTTTTTAAAAATCCTAGCCAGTCTTATTAGAGTTCTGTGCTGGTTTGGCTGTTCAGGCGTTTTGGGTTTCCTGGTCTCCAGTTGCATGGAGGAGCTTCTTCCTTAATGACAGTTAAGAGGTGGTTAATGCTTTCTTCAGTCCTTGTTCTCTGATGCTTGGGTCTTATGTATAGAGGTTGCCTTGTAGATGTGTTACCTAGGCATGAGCCATTCACAGACCATGTCTGTGTGTATCCAGGTGTGGGACTCTATTCTATTCTGGTGCAAAAGAAGCTTCTTTTCTGAGTGATGTCTGGGATATTTGTCTGTAAGTAAGGATATTTATTTTGTAGTTAGTAAAATGTTACTTTAGCCTAGGGATGTGTCAGCCACTCCAAATTAAGGAGCTATTGATAATTGACAGCTTCAAGGGGTGGGAAAGTCAGTTTTCAAGGCAGTGGTCCCTGGTAGGCCACAGCACTCTGGTGGATGGCCCCAGACTCAAGGGTACAGGGCAGCACAATATGGATTAGACTATTATTTAAATTACTAAAAAAAAGGCCAAGCATGGTAGTATTCTTCTATTAATCCCAGCACCTGGGAGGTGAGGGCAGTGCCGTCTTCACATTGAGACCATGTCTTAAAAAAAAAAAAAAAAGTAGGGGCTGGAGAGATGGCCTAGCGGTTAAGAGTGTTGACCGTTCTTACAGAGGACCCGGGTTCGATCCCCAGCACCCACATGGCAGGCGAGAACTGTCTGAAACTCCAATTCCAGGAGAACTCCAGTTCCAGGGGAATCCGAGACCCTCTTCTGACCTCCGTGGCATTGCACGACACAGGTGCACAAACCTGCATGCAGACAGTACATTGATACACATACAGAAATAAAAAAAAAAAAAAAGTAAAGGAAAAAGTTGGCAGGGTGGAGAATGGATCTAAGAGGAGTTGGAAGAGGGGCAAGGAGTGAATAAGACCAAAATATACTGAATGCATCTATGAAATTCTCAGAATAGAAATTCTTTTTTTTATTTTAAAATTTTTTATTTATTTATTTTTATGTATATGAATGTATTGTCTGCATGCAGGTCTGCGCACCCGTGTTGTGCGATGCCACGGAGGTCAGAAGAGGGTCTCGAATTCCCCTGGAACTGGAGTTCTCCTGGAACTGGAGTCACAGATGGTTCTCAGACGACGCCATGTGGGTGCTGGGGATCGAACCCCGGTCCTCTGCAAGAGCGGTTGGCGCTCTTAACCGCTAGGCCATCCCTCCAGCCCCAGAATAGAAATTCTTTTTCTTTTTTTAATTTTTTTTTTATTTTATTAATTTTATTTCTTTCTGTATGTGTATGAATGTACTGACTGCATGCAAGTTTGTGCACCCATGGCGTGCAATGCCGCGGAGGTCAGAAGAGGGTGTCGGATTCCCCTGGAACTGGAGTTCTCCTGGAATTGGAGTTTCAGACGGTTCTCAGCCACCATGTGGGTGCTGGGGATCAAACCCGGGTCCTCTGTAAGAGCGGTTGGCGCTCTTAACCGCTAGGCCATCTCTCCAGCCCCCAGAATAGAAATTCTTAAGGCAGAAGAAAATTATAGCAACCTGGGACTAAAGGAGAGAACACTGTCAAAATGCTAATATGAAAGAGTCGCATCTTCTGATTTCATGTTAAGACTACAGAACAGGTAAACCTGCGGACAGAGAACAGTTGGGGACGCCAGGGGCTGGGAACAGGGACTATGATGGGTCTAAAACATCATTCTGAACAATGTCTTCGAACTAGACAGATAGCCCCATGTCACTGTGAATGTACTGAATACCTGCTAAAATAGGTAATTCTACTAGGTGATCTTCAAGTTTTAAAAATGTCTGTATGGGGCTGGAGAGATGGCTCAGTGGTTAAGAGCACCAACTGCTCTTGCAGAGGACCCGGGTTCAATTCCCAGCACCCACATGGCGGCTGAGAACCATTTTTAACTCCAGTTCCAGGGGAATCCTACACCCTCTTCTGACCTCCACACCATTGCACAACACAAGTGCCCCAACCTACATGCAGACAGTACACATAAGAAATAATAAATAAATAAAAATCTTAAAAACATCTGTGTTAAAATTGAGGGTCATGAGGTACATAAGTAAAATATGACAGTAATAGCAGCACAAAAACAAGATGGGAGGGAGAAGTAAACCGCTGTTGGGTTTTTACACTACATGGGAAATGGCCTAAGCACTGCTGCTAAATCAGATTTCATATCGCAAATCCTAGAATGATCACTAAAAAACAAAAAATCATGGTACTAAGCCAAAATGAGACCAAATTCATTAAAAAATGGGCAAAAGATTTAAGACGCACATTATGGGTGGTAGCACTCTAAAGAGCCTAGAAAGGGTCAGTAGCTCAAGGTCATCCTCTAAGTGTGAGGTTTGAAGTCGAAATCAGCCTGGGCCTCAAAACAAACAAGTTATCAAAAGAAGAAGAAACTTTAAAAGACTAACAGATCAACTAAGAAAGCAAACAGACTTTAAATCTCAAGTTAGCAATTAAAAAGGTAGAGGTTGCCAGTTAAGTTTTTAAAAAGGCTGAAAAAAATCTTCTGTTGAGTCCTTGGCCAGGGTAGTCCAAGGGACTCCCAAAATGACACAGGCTATATTACCAAAGCCCTTAACCGCATCCCAGAAACTGAAGGTAAGACCCTATTACTGAAGACAGGGCATACTTTGGAGACCAGATCTTGAGCAGTGGAGCTGGATCCAACGTGGAAGCCACCTTCCCTGAAGGCTAGATCTCATAGCTTTGGAGAACAACACTATGCAAGCCACTAAGGGAGGACATCAATCAATGGATCAAATATCCACATCAATGACTAGCATAGTATATGACATCAGTGCAATAGTGGCACTTCTATTTTGGGGGAAATCAATGGCTAACCAACTGTACTAAAGCCCATTCAGTAGGAGGAAACTCATGTGTGGTATCGTTAACATAGATGTACACAAGATGTCACAGATCTTAAGACAGTTTCATAGTTTCTTATCCTAAATGTCTGTGAATAGTCTTATCTTTGTTCCTCTCTGTGTAACGTGTCCCCCTTTTTTAGGGTTACTTTTTTTTTAAAATTTTTTAATTAATTTTATTTATTTCTGTATGTGTATGAATGTACTGTCTGCATGCAAGTTTGTGCACCCGTGTCGTGCAATGCCGCGGAGGTCAGAAGAGGGTGTCGGATTCCCCTGGAACTGGAGTTCTCCTGGAATTGGAGTTTCAGATGGCTCTCGGCCGCCATGTGGGTGCTGGGGATAGAACCCGGGTCCTCTGCGAGAGCGTCGGCGCTCCTAACCACTAGGCCATCTCTCCAGCCCCTTTTAGGGTTACTTTTAAGATTTATGTATATGTGTGGGAAGATCAAGTTTGAATTAGGGGCTAGTTCTCAGCTAGCACCCCTCAGGGCACCATTGGGAGTCCTCTGACCCTACCCCAAGAGGGAGCAAGCAACGCGGCCGAGGCACATGATGCTAGGCAGAGCAGCAGTATTCAGTGGCACGAAACTGGGGGTCTGTGATTGGCTCTGTGAGCTGACATCATTTTGCTTATAAAAGTGAGTTGCAGCAGGCAATAAATCCAATTCTACATTACCATCATTACATAGGATTCCCCGCATACAGGCTGATGCAGGCCTGGATTTTGAGTGTTGGTGGCTAGTGGGTTGCACAGAGGTCTGTTAGACTACCACCGTGGTAAGCTAGTATATGGTTGGATGGTACTGTGGAGCTGGACGGAGACCTGTCAGGTCACCAGCTGTGAAGTGAATTGTGAGTGGGTGTAGGCTGAAGATAGGCCATCAGCCATCAGCCTGAAATTCCTGTCCCGAGACCAGAAGTCTTTGGGCAGCTGGGAAACCACAGCCAGATGAGAAAAGTTTGGTTTTCCCAGACTAAGGACCTGAGTTGGAAATACCTCTCAGGTTGGGTTACGAAGGTCAGTTTCCTACAGTGACTGCAGGTGGTCACTGTGCTCTCCTTCCCTTAGCAGGACTGCGCTGTACCTGCTTGTAGTAAGAGAAGCTCCCACATAGGTGTTTTGTTTGCATGTATACATTTACGTATGTATCTGCACCACATGCATGCCTGGTGGATAGAGGAGTCCAGGAGAGATCAGATCCCCTGGAACTGGAGTTACAGAGGGTTGTAAACTGCCTTGTGGGCGATGGGAACCAAACCCTAGTAATGGAAGACATCTCTCCAGCCCCCCCCCTTTTTTTCTTCCCCCCTTTTTTTTTCAGACAGGATCTCTTTTTTTTTTTTTTTTTGTCTTTTCGAGACAGGGTCTCCCTGTAGCTCCAGCTGTCCTGGAACTCACTCTGTAGACCAGGCTGGCCTTGAACTCACAAAGATCCGCCTGCCTCTGCCTCTGCCTCCCAAGTGCTAGGATTAAAGGCGTGCACCACCACGCCTGGCTCAGACAGGATCTCTTATAGCTTCATGCTGGCTTTGTTCTCACTTAACTTGGATTCTCCTGCCTCTGCCTCCTGATTGCTGGGATTACAGGTTTGTCCCACCACACCTAGTTTATACAGTGCTGGGGATCCACCCTGGGCTTTTTGGATGCTGGGTATGCACTCTCCCAACTGACCCACATCTCCAGCTCTCCTTTTATTTTATTTTTTTTTGTCTTTTCAAGACAGGGTCTCCCTTTAGCCTCAGCTGTCCTGGAACTTGCTATGTAGACCAGGCTACCCTTGAACTCAGAGATCTGTCTGCCTGTACCTCCTGAGTGCTGGGATTAAAGGCATGCACCACCACACCCGGTTTCTTTTTGTCTCTTAAATACCAGAAGTTTGGTTGTGATGCTTATTGAGGGCCAATTTGTATTTACACTTTTTGGTGTTTTCTGAGCTTCCTGGGTTTGTAAAATTTTAGAGTTTGTCAAATTATCCTTTTTTCCAATACCCCTATCCCCAACAGTTCCACCTGGCAGATTACATCTCTTACTGAACCATAAGTTACAGAAGCCCTGTGCACTTTCTTTTTTCCTTTTGTGCATTGTACAAAAATAGTTTTCAAAAATGTATTATTTATGTGTGCATGTATGAAGGTCAGAGGATGACCTGATGGAGTCATTTCTCTCCTGTCTTTAGGTGGGTTCCAGGGGTTGAACTCGGGTCAGCAGCCTTGCTTGGCAAGTGTCTTTACCTGCCAAACCATCTTGCCAGCTCACAGAGGTAGTTTTTATTGCTGTGGCTGCATTCTCACTGATCTTTTCATTTTTAGTATCTAATCTGCTCTTAACAGATTTAAGTGGGAGTTGTATTTCTAATCCAGGCTGACAGTGAGTCCAAGTTTCAATCAGTGGAGCAAACTGTTGGAGCTGAATCACCTTCTGTGGTAATGTGGTGACTGGACAATCTTTAGTTTCTTTGGGTTTCACCTTATCTACAGTTGCTTGGCACTCTCTGGATCCATTCCCATATGTATTCCAAGGTTTTTCAAGGTTTCTGTGGGTGTTAGTATTAAAGTCATGTAGTTTTTCTGGAATGTTACCTGCCTCTTGTTCATTAGTTCCAGTACTTGTTCTATACGAAGTGTGACTCTAGCTAGAGATCTGGAGGCAGTGTGTACTCTCAGATTGATCGGCTTGCACCATACAATTCTGTTAACTGATTTTTGGTTTATTGCCATAGTATCTTGTGGTGCATGGCTTTAATCCCAGCACTCTGGGCAGAGGCAGGTAGATTTCTCGGAAATTTGGGCTAGCCTGTTCTACATAGAGTTCCAGACCAGCTAGTGCTGCAGGGAGACCCTGTCTCAAAAGGATACCATCCCCCCAAATTGAGATGTGTGTGAGTGTTTTGCCTACCTGTGTGGATCTTGTGCATGCAGTACTTGCAGAGGCCAGAAGAGGGCATCAAGATACTCTGGAACTGGTAGTGCAGACTTGTGAGCTGGGATATGGATGCTGGGAATTGAACCTGGATCTTCTTGCTGCTCTTAACTGCTGAGCCATCTCACCAACCCCCAGGAATTAACGGATTTTTGATGTGCTTTACAACAGTCTGACAGACATTGAACTAAACATTCTCTTTAAGCTCTCCACCAGCATCTGCCCTGCAGCCCTACTTGACAGTCCTCATAGTTGTCCTTTGTATGATAACTGCCTACTATGTCACTGCTTCTCAGGAGACTTGAACAAAATCAAAGTCCAACTTGATAAAACAATGAGCTTACTGAGGTTACTTGTAGGAGTATAAGTGAGGGGTTACTTACAGGAGCAGAAGTTACGAAAAAGACACTGCATCACAAAAACCTCACCCCAGCAAGGGTGACAGCTTACAAAAGCAAGAAAATTGGATAGCCGGGCGTGGTGGCACACGCCTTTAATCCTAGCACTTGGGAGGCAGAGGCAGGCGGATCTTTGTGAGTTCAAGGCCAGCCTGGTCTACAGAGTGAGTTCCANAAAAAAAAAAAAAAAAAAAAAAAAAAAAAAAAAAAAAAAGAAAATTAGATACAGTGCACAGCCTGTAGGCATTTAACGGCTTTGGAGAGTGTCCTTTCCAGGTTGCTCAGCTGGCTTCTGTCTCCTTCTGGCTGATCTCTAGCTCTTTCAGGGACTTATGCTGGTTTCTGTTTCTTCCAGCCTGTTCAGTTTATACCAGTGTGTCAGCAGTCCTTAGGGCTTATATATGTTTGAGGAGGGAGGATGCAGGCCTCGTGAAGCTATTGAGTTTATACTTCCTGAGCTTAAGGATTTTCCCTGAAGGAGAGAGTGCTTTACCTTTCCTCAGAACATCCTATTTACCTCCTTTCAAAACATTGTTTACCTCCCTTTAGGCATCCTGTTTATCTTTCTTTAGAACACTCTTATTGTTTACCCAGCTTCCCTCCAAGATGGAAGGTTGTATCTGGAAGGAAATTGCTGTACAATACCACCATAGCAGCTTTCTCCAGAACTTAGTTCCAGTGACCATAAGTGGTAATTTACTCCTTAGCTGCTGCATACCAGGTGCTGCTAGAACTTTGTTTTACAGTAGTGGCAGGGTTATCACTGTCATAAACCCCAGCTAGGTAAGAAACCCAAACTAACTTCCTAACCCGTGAGCCTTTTTGTTGGCAGTACTACTTTATCTTTCATAGCTTAGTGCAATAACTATGGTAGCCAGAGCAAGAGGAAATTCAGTTTTGGGACCTTAGGTGCTTTATAAATATTTGGGAAGTTGAAGAGGTAGAAGTCAGTGAGGTCATCCCAGAGGGCAGGCTGCTTTCCTTACTGACCTTTGTATTTCATCAACATTGACCTGTCTTAGTGTGCTGTTACAGACAGGTGCTGGAACTTGGAGTTTGACTGCCATAAACTCTGATGTCTCTGTTTTATTGAGCCACCAGCAACAGTAGTAGTCTTTTGGCTTTGATTTGGGGTTCTAGATCTCACTCAGGTGCATTCCCTTGGTGGGACCTAATTTGCAAAGTATACTTTTTAGTTTAACTTTGAAGTTCAGTAATAAACAGGATGTTCTAAGCAGAGATCCATCAGGAAGTAAACAACTGGAAAGCTTCAGGAAGCTTCCCTGAAACTGACAGGAATCATTAGACTAGGCCAGGGCCCCCCCCCATACCCCAACCCACCTTCTGGCCAGGCCACACCCACACATCCCCACCCCCACCCCGACCCCCACCTTCCGGCCTCTCGATTCCAACAGGTCACCATCTCCCCTCCCCTAACCTATAAAAGGCTCTCCCTGACTCCCTGACTGCTTTCTGACTGATTTGACCTTTATCTTGGTATTGGATACCTCTTAAACTTCTCATTCAAAGTTAGTCACCTTTCTATGAAAATAACCTCCAAATCTCAGGAGCTTACATAATAAAGAGAATTTCTTGCTAATATGGTATAAATGGCTGAGAGTTGACTATGGCACTTCATGTATCATCACATCAAGAGCATGCAGTTCTTTTGGGATCCTGTCATTTTTGGTAGAGACAAAGAGCCACGAAACACAAAGTGCTTTTTTTTTTTTTTTGTCTTTTTGAGACAGGGTCTCTCTGAAGACCCAATTGTCCCAGAACTCACTTTGTAGACCAGGCTGGCCTTCAACTCACAGAGATCCGCCTGCCTCTGCCTCCTGAGTGCTGGGATTAAAGGCGTGTGCACCACGCCTGGCCTATAAGTTGCTTTTTTTTTTTTTTTTTTTTTTT
>VZQC01007107.1:548271-559778 GCA_009823505.1 Rhizomys pruinosus
TGATACACATACAGAAATAAATAAAATTAAAAAAAAAAAAAAAAGAATTCACATTTTCCTCTATTAATTTTATATTGCTCTAAAATATGGATATATACTTTCCACCCATATAAAGTAATTACAGAGTCTGAAAATAAGTGGTGGGTGGATTCTAGAGCCCATAGAGAGATTTACATTATAACAACATAGTTGCTTTCAGATAAACAAATATAACAATAATGTTGTTCAGCTTGCCTTTTTTTTTTTATTAATTTTATTTATTTCTGTATGTGCATGAATGTACTGTCTGCATGCAAGTCTGTGCACCCGTGTCGTACAACGCCGCGGAGTTCAGAAGTGGGTCTTGGATTCCCCTGGAACTGGAGTTCTCCTGGAATTGGAGCTTCAGACGGTTCTCAGCCGCCATGTGGGTGCTGGGGATCGAACCCGGGTCCTCTGCGAGAGCGGTCGGCACTCTTAATCGCTAGGCCATCTCTCCAGCCCCCTCAGCTTGCCTTTCAACTGGGGATTTGGTGTTAGCATCCACAAATGAGGGAAACCATACATGGTTTGTTTTCCTGGTACTGTGTTATTTCACTCAGCATAATGGCTTCGAGCACCATCCATTTACCTGCGAAGTTCATAATGTCGTCTTTCTTTACTGCTGAATAGTACTCCATTGTGTAGATGTACCACATTTTTGTCATCCACTGGTCTGTTGAGGGGCATTTGGATTGGTTTCAGCCCTTCGCTCTTGTGAAGAGAGGTGCAATAAACATGGATGTGCATGTATCTTTGCCGTAAGATGAGTCTTTTGGGTATATACCCAGGAGTGGTATGTCTGGGTCAGGTGGTAGGCTCATTTTGAGTCTTTTACGGGTTCTCCACACTGCTTTCCATATGGTTGTCCAAGTTTACATTCCCACCAGCAGTGGATGAGTGTTCCCCTTTCCCCACAACCTCTCCAGCATTTGGTGTCTTTTGTTTTCTTGATCTTAGCCAGTCTTATTGAAGTGAGATGATATCTGAGAGTGATTTTAATTTGCATTTATTTAATCATTAATGATGTTGAACACTTTTTAAGATGTTTCTCAGTCATCTTTACTTCCTCACTGGTGAAGTCTGCTCAGCTCTTTACTCCATCTTTTGAGTAGGTCATTTGTTTTCTTCTTTGTTTTTTGAGTAGTTTATATATTCTTGACATTAATGATCCGTCAGATGTATCACTGGTGAAGATTTCCTCCTCCCACTCTGTGGGTTTTTTTCTTCACTTCCTTGATTGTTTCTTTCACTGTACAGAAGCTTTTGAGTTTCATGAGGCCCTATTTTTTTTTTTTAAAGCTTCTATTCATTAACATATCGGATTCAGCTCCTCATTCTATATATACTAAAGAGAATGTTTCTAGAATGTGTTGGAAGGAGAGGGTGCAGGCCTGGGGGTGGGTCAGGACAGAGTGAATGGGTAGAAGGATCTGGAGGACAGTGCTAATTTGTTAAATCCCAGATTATGATTATTATTATTATGTCTTTTTGAGACAGGGTCTCCCTGTAGCTCTGGCTGTCCTGGAACTTGCTATGTAGACCAGGCTGACCTTGAACTCAAAAAGATCCACCTGTCTCTGCCTCCCAAGTGCTAGGATTAGAGGCGTGCGCCACCACGTCCGGCTACCATTATTTTATGTGTGTAGGTGCGAGAGTGTATGTGTGGAGGCCTGAGGACAACCTTGGATGCCATTCATTTGAGGAGACCAGTAATTTGACCTTAAGTGAACAGATACGTCCCTCTATTTGAGATTGAACCTAATAAAATTACTCTTATTTTATAGCATTAACTTGATTCAGAAGTGTGTTAAGATTTGACTTTTGAATTATTGAAAGCGTGATTGATTTTACTAAGTTTTTTTTTTTTGAGCCTGTCTTAATTATTTTGAAAGCACTAGATGTTAATATGCTGTTGCTTTATTTATCCCTCATATTCTTTGGCCTCCTGTGATTAAGGATGTAGTTAGCATACACCTCTTCGTATCTTACCATCAATTCTTTTAGTACTATAGTTTTTAGATATAATTAAAAAGCCATTTAAGCTGGTTTTGGTGGTGCATGACTTTAATCCCAGCTCTCGGGAGGCAGAGGCAGGCAGATCTCTGTGAGTTGAAGGCCAGCCTGGTCTACAGAGTGAGTTCCAGGCCAGCTGGGGCTACAGGGAGACCCTGTCTCAAAAAACCAAAACAAGCTCCCCAGCCCTCTCCCCCCCCCCCGAAAAAGGGCAATTTTTTTTTAACTGATAAGTCACTGAAGGGCCAAACGTGTACTCCAGTTACATTCTCTTTCATGTAGAACTTTGCCGTTAGGTATCTTGTTTGTAGTTATATAATTTTTGTTGAACATATTCTTTTTAAAAAATTTTTTATTATTTAATTTTATTTATTTTTGTATGTGTATGAGTGTACTGTCTGCATGTAGGTTTGTGCACCCGTGTCATGCAATGCCGCGGAGGTTAGAAAAGGGTGTCAGATTCCCCTGGAACTGGAGTTCTCCTGGAATTGGAGTTACAGACGGTTCTCAGCTGCCATGTGGGTGCTGGGGATCGAACCCGGGTCCTCTCAAGAGCAGTCGGTGCTCTTAACTGCTAGGCCATGTCTCCAGCCCCTGAACACACTCTTAAAACTTTGAGCAGTTGGATTTGCTCCACTGTCTGATGACTGGTATCTTTGCTTGTGAAGCTGTCAGCCCTCTTGTTGCTGTTGACCTCTTCAGGGGCAAGGCATCCTTGTCACTCGGCAGCTTCTCAGTCCATGGACTGGTTGTTTGTTGTCTTTTTCTTCCTCTCTCCTCGTGTTTTTGGGTGGTAGTGGGTGGAGTAAACCCAGGACTTGGTACATGTCAGGCAAGGTGTTCTGTGTGTGAATATGCTTGTGTGCATGCAGACCTCTCCAGTAGCTTCCTGATAACAGATGCTAGATCTTGCCTGTCTAGAAATGCTGTTTTCATACTTAATTGACAGTTGGGATATAAAATTTTTAACTGAAATTTGCCTTGGAAGTTTGTCAGTGTTGTGCCCTTGACTTTAAACTTGCGTGTTACTGTGAATAGAGAATTAAGGTGCCATTTTGATTCTTGTTCTTGAGGGGGTGTCTGGAATACTTTTAAAAATTTATTTATTGCTGGGCGTGGTGGTTCACGCCTTTAATCCTAGCACTCGGGAGGCAGAGGCAGGCGGATCTTTGTGAGTTCAAGGCCAGCCTGGTCTACAGAGTGAGTTCCAGGACAGCTGGGGCTACAGGGAGACCCTGTCTCAAAAAAGGCCAAAAAAAAACTTTATTTATTAATTTTATGTGTATGCTTGTATTGCCTGCATGTATGTAAGCACACCTGTGTTGTGTGATGCCTGTTGAAGACAGAAAAGGGTGTTGGATCCCCTGGAACTGGAGTTACTGATGATTGTTAGCTACCATGTGGATGTTGTGATTTGAACCCAAATCTTCTACAAGAACAGCCAATGCTCTTAACCACTGAGCCATTCTCTAGCCCTAGGCTACTTTTTAATGTTAATGTGTCAATCTTTCTTTTCCTTTACATTTTCCTTATTTCTATTTTCTGGAACTATTAGTAGGTATGTGGAGTTTCCAGTGTTTCTGTCTATTAGGGATACCTTGCTTTGTTCTTTGCTCTTAGTGCTCTAGGAAGTTGATGCTTTCTTCATTAGATTATTTAAAAATTAATTTATTTTTTAATTTTTATTTACTTTTATTTGTTATTAGTGTTTTGCTTGCATGTATATAAGTGTACCCCTGTCATTCAGTGCCCTCAGTGATCAGAAGAGGGTGTTGGATCCCCTAGAACTAGAGTTATGCAAAGTGTTAGATGTCATGTGGGTGCGGGAACTGAACCTGGGTCCTCTATAAAAGCAGCCAGTGCTCTTAACTGCTGAGCCATCTCTCCAGTCTGTTCTATTAGATTTTTGATGTGCGGCTGTATTTTTAATTTGGGGACCACCTAGACTGCTTCTTTGTGACGACAGTGTTTTAAAGTGTATCTTTAAAAATATTTTATTACAGTTACTATTTTTTGGGGGGCCTGTTGAAGTTCCTGTGTGCAGGTGCGTTCCCAGAATGCATGTGGTGGTCAGAGGACCACTGGCAGGAGTTGTTCTTTGTTCTTTCCTTTCACCACATGGGGTTTCAGAAATTGAACTTGAGCATCTCTCCAGTCCTAATTGTATTTTTTTTAGAATAGTAAGTAGACTTTACAAAGTTTTCTTTCCGGGTGTGGTGGCGTATGCCTTTAATCCTAGCACTTGGGAGGTAGAGGCAGGTGGATCTCTGTGAGTTCAAGGCCAGCCTGGTTTACAGAGCGAGTTCCCAGACAGCCAGGTCTCCAGGGAGACCCTGTTTCAAAAAGACCAAAAATAAATAAATAAAATAAAAATAAAAAAAAAACCAGTTTGTCTTCAGAATTATCTTTGTTTTTAGCTTGTGCTTTTTTTGTGTTTTTTTTTTTTTCCTCTATGTCTAAGACTTTTGGTGAAGTTTGATCACCTGTCTCTGTTCAATTTTAAAATTCAAAGAGGCTGCTTGGTAGGTCTGTGTTTGATGTGAAGACCTTGGCAAGGTTTAAGTGTTGGACTTCACTTTGGACTAATTGAATGCAGAGCTGCTGTTTTGTTGAAGAACTGCCAAATGCTAGTGTCTTTTCTTTGGGGCTGTTCAATTTCTGAAGAGAAGGATCTTCTGGGAAAAGGAAGGGCTGGGTATGTGGAGCAGGAAATGAAGTTTATTTGTCTGGCTGATAGCCCTTTAGAAGTAGAGAGGACTAGGGTAAATAGGATTGTTCGTGGTGATATCTGCGGTGGTTAGTCCACCAGTCCTGTGCTTCACACACTCTACACCTGCCCAGTGCACCTGTCTAGGTCTCCCCAAGTCCCTAAGATGCCGTCTTTCAGTTTTGCAGCTCCTCTGTAGCTTTTTATTATCTAGTCTGCAGGCTTCGTAACCAGTCCCTCTGCAGTGACCTGCAGTCTTTCTCTCTTATCCTCTAGTCCTGACCGCTCTTCAGTGCTTGGGCTCAGCACCTACGTTCATTCGTTATAGCTTTAGCACGCAAACGTTCTTAGCTTCAGTGCCAGGGAGTAATCGACCTGCCTTCACCGTAGAAGACACCAAAGACTTTTAGACTGATGGCACATTTGTCCCATCATAGTTCTCACCTTTGCATTTGCACTTGAGAACACATTGCTTCTTTTAGTTTTTAGTTTTTTTTTTTTAATTTTTTTTTTAATTTTATTTATTTTTGAATGTGTATGAATGTACTGTCTGCATGTAGGTTTGTGCACCCGTGTCGTGCAGTGCCGCGGAGGTCAGAAGAGGGTCTCGGATTCCCCTGGAACTGGAGTTCTCCTGGAATTGGAGTTACAGACGGTTTTTAGCCGCCATGTGGGTGCTGGGGATCGAACCCGGGTCCTCTGTAAGAGCATTCGGTGCTCTTAACCGCTAGGCTATCTCTCCAGCCCCAGTTTTTAGTTTTTTTGAGACAGGGTCTTGTTCACTGGCCCTTGGCTGATTTGGAATTCACTTTATAGACCAGGCTGGCCTCAAACTTAGGAGAGCCTCCTGCTTCTGCCTCTTGGGTTCCGGAATTGTGTGCCCACCAGCACCTTTCTTATTGGGAATACTTTGAGTTTGGTGAGGTTTTGGATGTTGTGGTGTTGACTCTTTCATGTATGTACTGATCTAATAGCTTTGCATCACAGCTGTGTCTCAGGTTCAGGTGTGATGGAATTGTAGAGCACCGTAGTGCACTGTCCTGAAGGAGCTACACAGCCACTCTTTTTTTTTTTTTATTTTGTACAAGATTATCAAATCTAGACCCATGTCCCCCCCATCCCCCCACCCCATCAGAACACATGTATTCTGCCAAACATGCTTTTCATCTACACAGCCAGTCTTAAGTAAGAATTGGAGAGCACCGTAGTGCAGACTGTCCTGAAAGAACTGAGGTTGGATCTCACCAGTAGCCACACAGCCACTCTTAAGATTTTACAATTTTCTTTTTTTCTTTCTTTCTATTGGTTTTTCAAAAGACAGTTCTGTTGAAGGGAGTTTCTACTATTGTAGAACCCTGTGAGTTCATAGGCAGTAAAACAGTAACAATGGATTTCCCTTGAGAATTTTACAATCTTTTAATTTTCTGGGAAGAGGCAATTCATTTGAAGCAAAGCGAAGTGAGTTGTGTAGTGTCAGATAGTTGGCATGCTATAGCCATATCTAGACCAAAGTGTTTTCTCTGGGGGAGGTTGAGCAGCACAGAATGCCTAAGGAATGTGTTAATGAGGATCTGCCTGAATGAAAACAAGCTGTCAGTGTTATCTGGTTATGTGTTTATGTGAATGTGACTTCAGAACCTATAGAATGACTTCATAATCTCTACAGAAGGATTTTACATTGTCCAAACTGCAAAATTTACGAATCTCCAAGTACCCAAACCTGCCAACTTTTCATAGGATTTGGCCTCGTTTTGGAGTTCACATGGCTGCCCTCTTGTTTTGGCAAATGAACACATGCCCAAGTAGGTGGTGCTGAGTTGTTTTTTTCTTTCCTCAGGAGGGTAGGCTATTTACAGTGTACAATTTTTGTTTTAAAACTGGCCAGTTCACTTAGGAACAGCTAAATATCACTGTTTCCTTTTGGCAGTTGTGTGTGGGGGGTCTTCCTGCCTCTACCTCTGGAGTGCTAGGTTGCAGGAATGCACCTCCATATCTGGTTTATGTGGTGCTGGGAATCATCCCGGGCTTTGTGCCTACTGGGCAAGCACTCTACCAACTGACCCATACTCCCAGCCAAGTAAAAAACCCTTTGAGAAAACGTTAGCTTTAAATACCCTGTTTATTTATTGGAATGCATTATCCTCTTCTCTCCTGATTCTTAGCTGCCACTCTGACCATCACTCTGTATTCCCAAGGGCTGCCCTCCCACTGTGAAGGTTTTGTTCTTGGCCTTCAGCTCCTTCTTTGTCCAGTACTTGAAGGAGTTCAGTCAACCATTTTTGATGAAGGGAGCAGAATGTTCTGCCTGATGTAATGTTTAGAACAACACAGATTTGCTTGATTGTTACAAAGATAGGTACACCATGCTAACAAGTGAGAATGTTCTTTAGAAAGCATTATTAGCCGGGCGTGGTGGCGCATGCCTTTAATCCTAGCACTTGGGAGGCAGAGGCAGGTGGATCTTTGTGAGTTCAAGGCCAGCTTGGTTTACAGAGTGAGCTCCAAGACAGCTGGGACTACAGGGATACCCTGTCTCAAAAAGACCAAAAAAAAAAAAAGAAAGCATTATTGCTAGAGAAAACATTTCCTTCTAGTCCATCCTGTCCGATAATGTCATTAATTATAATTAACAAAAACTATTTCAGATGTAATTTAGCCAGCTAAACTTGGGTTATTTTTTTTACTTTATGCATGTGCATGCTTTGGTTGCTTGTAAGTATGTCACTGGTGTGCAGAGCCCATGGAGGCTAGAAGAGAGTGTTGGATCTCCTGACCTGAAGTTACAGATGGTCATCAGCAGCCATATGGGTGTGGGGAACCAAACTCTGGTCCTCTGAAAGCGCAGCCAGTGCTCTTTTTTTTTTTTTTTCCACTGGCATTCAGAGATAGCCAGTGCTCTTAATCAATAAGCCATCTCTCAAGTCCTCAGTTTGGCTTATTTAAAAAATTTCAACTAAGTCAGTTGTTAGTAACCAGAGGTGGCTTTTTTTGGTGAGGAGTAGATATATAAAGTAGAACCGCAGTGATTCTTTGATATGTTTACATATTTATTCGACTGTAATGCAAGTTGACAACAAATCACTAGCAATGAAGAAAACACACAGGTGTGACCTCTCCGGGGCTAACACTGGGCAGTGGTTTTCAAACTGGAGCAGCTGGAGGATCACCCCGAGGAAGCATGTTGAACAGATTCCAGGCTTTACCCTCCTGTAGTGTTCTGATGATTGAGCAGGCCTAGGGTGGAGCCTGGCTGTTCCCATGGCAGTTAGCTTCCCCACAGTGTGGGCTGCTCTGGTTATCACACCTGGAGAGCCAGTAGACAAAGCATGAATCAGAAATGCCTACCAACACTACTTCTCCTCTTCCAGGACTGAAGAAATCGCCACAAACAGATGTCGAGGGATCAGCTAGTCGGCTGACCTGTTTAGCCTTGAAATAAAATTCCAGAACAGCAAATAGTGTGCCCTGGACTGTTTTTCTCCTAAGCGTGTATTATTTTGTCTAGGTTAATCCACTTCTCAGGCTTCTTGAATACCCACCAGCAGTTTTGACAGGGCTCTAGCTGTAATTCTTTCTCCATGGGGCCTATGTCAGTTTTCTGTAAGTTACTTGGTTAATGACAGCACTTGGCATGAATTATACATCTTTAATAATTTCCTAGTATTTTTTTCTTTGAAATATGTTCTTCTTTATTGAACTTTTGCACATTTCATACAACATTTCTTAATCAAATCTAGACCCACTCCCCCTTCCATGCCCCCCACTCCTCCAGAGCTCATGCATTCTGCCATGCATGTCTTGCATCTTTTTCTCAGTCCTTTTTTTTTTTTTTTTTAAATTTCCCAATGTAGAAGTTTACTGTTTCGGTCAGTTCTTTGAAGAACTCTTTTTTTTTTTTTTTTTGGTTCCTACCCTTAAGGGGACTGCTTCTGTCTTTCCACCTATTTAGGATGATTTGGCTGTGGGTTTCCTGTATGTGGCTTGATTACATAAGGACTATGATCCCTCCAACCAATTCCCTCTAGGACTTAAACATGAAGGATGCTGGATTTTGTGAAGGCTTTGTTCGCATCACTTGAGATGATGGTGTGGTTTTGTCCTTTCAGTCCATTTTATGATGCTCGTCGATGTATTATTTATTTTGATTTTCCTATATTGACACCATCCCTGATCTCTGGTATGAATCCCAACTGTGGTCATGGTGGATGATCTTTCTGAGTGGGTTTGTATGCGATTTGCCAGTATCACTGTTGAATTGGAATTTGGCACTGTGTTCATTAGCGGGAGATGGGTCCTATAGTTCTTCATTTTGGTTGCATCTTGCCCTGGTTTTGCGATATTAAGTTATGCGGCTGTCTTCATAGAGGAATCTGGGAGAACTCCCTCTGTTTTTATCCTCTAAACAACTTGAGTAGTTAATGGTTTGCTAAGTCTTTTGAAAATATTTTATAGAATTCTGCTGTGTGATGAAACCATCTGGGGCTGGGGCATTTTTTGGTTGGGCGGTGCTTATTCACTCTTCAATTTCTTCCATATGATTATGTGGACTGTTTATAAAGCTTTCGAACTCTTCTTGTTGAGTTGGTGCATTCCCGGATTTCAGAATTCATCCGATTTTCTTTCTGGTTTCAAACTTAGTAGAGTATAGGATTTTTAAAGTAATCCCATATGATTGGATCTTTTCCATTGTTGTTGTCGATATTTCCTTTCATCACAGATTCTATTGATATAGAGTTGCCTCCTTCTTTCTTTTGGTTAACTGGGCTAGAGGTCGGTCTCATCTTGTTTATTCTTCTTCAAAGAACCAGCTTTGTTGATTCATTTGATTTTTTTTTTTTGGTATGTTTTTTCTTGTTTCTCTTTCATTGAGTCTCTGCATCTGATTTTTTGTTATTTCTTCGGTCTGTTGCGATTTAGGTTCATGTTGTTGTCTCTGCAAGTACTTTAGCTGCAGGTTAGATCATTCATGGTGCTCCTCTTCTGTTTTTTTTTTTTATTTAAATTTATTTTTTTAATTTTATTTATTTTCTGTATGTGTCGATATGTACTGTCTGCATGCAAGTCTGTGCACCCTGTCGTGCAATTGCCGGGGAGGTCAGAAGAGGGTGTCGGATTCCCCTGGAGCTGGAGTTCCCTGGAATTGGAGTTCAGAGGTTCTAGCCGCCATGTGGTGCGGGGATCGAACCCGGGCCTCTGCAAGAGTGGTCGGTGTCTCTTAACCACTGGCCATCTCTCCAGCCCCTGACTTCTGTTTTTTTTAATGTAGCACATTAGATCTATAAATTCCCTCTAGGACTAGATCTTGTTAAAAGATGTCCCATAGGTTGTTGCTGTCGTAGTTTTTTCATAGTCATTTCAGTTCCAGGAATGTTTTTATGTTCTTACTTTCTATTCTTCCTTGACCCATGCATTATTCTAGGAAGAGTGTTAAGTCCCTGATGTTCTTGAAGGTTCTGTAGCGTTTATCCTGGCGTTGTGTTGTGATATTGATTTGATTGCACTGTGGTCGACAGAATGCAGAGATTTATTTCAATCTTTTTGTATTTTTGTTGAGTTTTTCCTGTGTCCCAGTATATGGTCTATTTTGCGAGATGTTCCATGGGGCGCTAGTAGAAAGTGTATTCTTCTGGTGTTTGGGTGTAATATTTGATAGGATGTCTGTGTGAGGTCCATTTGGTGTATTGTATCACTTCAGTTCAGATGTCTCTCTTTGTCCTTTTCCGTGTTGATCTGTCTAAAGGACTTATGGGTATTGAAGAAGTCTCTGTTGCCCTACTAGTTAGTGTGCTGGGGTTAATCTGAGCCTCGTAGATCCTGAAGAATTGATGTCTTACAAAAGTTTGGGTTGCTGCTGGCGTTTGGTGGATTATATCTATGTCATGATGTGAGATCTCATCGTCAGTTTGTTCCCTGAATGAAGAATGTGATGGCCCTCTTTGTCTCTTTTGATTCTTTTGCTTTGAAGTCTATTTTGTCTGATATTAGAGACTAGCAACACCTGCTTTCTTTTGGTACCATTTTGCTTGGAATGACTTTTTTCCATCCCTTCACTTAAATTGGTGCCTGTCCTTGGAAATGAGTGGGTTTCTTGTGTAGACAGCATCTAGATGGATTTTGTTTCCTACATCCATTCTCCAAGTCTATGCCTTTTGATTGGGGAGTTCGAGCCCATTAATATTTAAGGTTATAATGAAAGATGGATTTTTTTCATTTCACCTTATTATCCAATTTGGATTTTAGTCTCTGATTTTACTGCTACGGTTATGTTTATTAGTTTCTTTTCCTAGGTGCTTGGAGGGTAGTTGCCTCCTCTCTTCTGCCTTTGATTATTTAAGTATTTTCTGGAGAGTTGGTTTTCCGGACAGTATTCTATCATCTAGTTTTAGTAATGGAAGGATTTTCTCTCTCCTTCAACTATACATACATTTCTGTGGCGATTTTGGTGGGTAAAAGTATTCGCGTTGGCAATCCCATAGTCTTTAACACTCTGGGACATGCTTTGGCTCCATGTTCTTGTTTACATGGCTTGCGCCGAGAAATCAGTTGTAATTCTGAGGGTTTTCCCTTTTTATGTGGACTTGTTTTTCTTTGTGGCCTTCAGAATTTATCTTTGCTTTGGGCATCTAGCATTTTGACTATGATATGGCTGGGCGTTTCTTTTCTGTCTTGCTATTTGGAGTCCATGTGCTTCTTGTATTTGATGGGTTGTCTATTTTAGTTTGGGGAGTTTTCATCTGTTATTCTGTTGAAGATCTGATCTTATCAT
>VZQC01007107.1:562806-581958 GCA_009823505.1 Rhizomys pruinosus
TTGTGTTTCTTTTTTTTTTTTTTTTTTTGTGGTCTGTAAGTTTGATTATTTACCCAAGTATGAATGTGACATACAACATTGACAATACCAGTATACAATGGTCTGAAAGTAAACTATAGGTTAAGTCCAAAACATGTTTAGGGATTCACGTTTTTTTTAAAATTTTCATTTTTATGTGCTTTGTTATTTCATACATCATTTTCCAATTCAGTTTAGGAGTTATTATCCCTTCCCTTCCCCCCACCCCACCCCACCCCAGCCCATCCAGATCATGCATTCTGCAGAACTTCCTGCATCTTTCTGGTTTTTTTTTTTTTTTTTCATTTTTTTTAACAAGTGATTATGGGAGTACAAGCATCCTTCATGTAAAACCCAATTTGCACAGTTGTGCCCAAACCCACACAGCTCATGGAGTCCCACCATCCAGCGGGGGGGGGGAGGGGGCGCTTGTATGTTCAATCAAGTTGATCAAATGAGTTCCAGACTATATGTTTGTTATCACCATTCACCCCAATCGCAGCCCTTACATTCTACCATCCCCCTCTTCTGCAGATTGTTCCTAGGCTTAGAAAAGGGGCACAGGTGGATGAGAAGCAAAACAGTCTACTTTCTCTGGAGCTCTTTGTCTTGGTGTCTGGTCGATCTGGCTGTTTCCTTACATGGGCTGACATTTGTCCAGGAATAACCTTTTGATATCTACTAATGAAGCACAGCAATTAGATATATGAGAGTATTTAAACAGTTATTAATTGTTATGGTAGTTATTTTGTATAGACACAGATGTTTGGATGGTATGTTAATCATGAATTACATTTTTTTCTGTTAAATATGACAGGCCTTACTGTGGCTATTAACATACTCCTAACCAGCTGGCAGAGATGCCTAGTGGTTAAAGAGCACCGACTCTCTTGCAGAGGACCCGGTTCGATCCCCAGACCCACATGGCGGCTAGTAACTCCTAGTTCCAAAAATCAACACCCTCTCTGAACTCCAAAGGGATGCATAGAAGGATGAAGAAAAATAACAAAATACAACAATAAAAAATTAAGATAAAAAATAAAAAATAAAAAAAAAACAAAAATCTCCTAACCATTAGAGGATGTAAGCTTGTGGATCAGCCGTGGTTATTCCTCCAAGAGAGAGCTAATAGCCAATTAGATTTGGGATATACAGCATATGGCTGCCACCGCTGCACAGTATTTCCAGGCAGGTGAAGTGTAACTGTGCTGACGAGGAGTCTTGCTTGACTCAAGACCTATATTTGCTTTATTGGTTTAGTGGCCTTTGGTAACATTTCTTTGGATTCCAGAGACCATCTGTACACTTGCAGGTGTGGTCTCCATACATCTTTCCCATGTTTACATCAGTCATTACAGAAGCGGCCTTATTGCCCTCTCTTCTTGCAGTATCCCAGTTTGGAAGCAAGGAAGCCTTTACCGTGTGGGGCTTTGATCCCTGGCCAACCATCTCCTTGGTATGTAATCCATTGTTGATGTCAAGCTCCTGTATAATATTATTTGCTTAATGCATAGCTTAAGAAGACTTTAGCATTATATTGTTCTGAATAGAATAATCCTTTTCATAGTTCCTATGTCTATTAGTCAATTAAAAAAAAGGCAGTTTTACCGGTTTTACAAGAGATTACCTCTATTAACAGTTTGCTCCAATCTACACTCGAGAACGACCTCATCTCATCAATATTCTCCTTGTTCTACGGGGGGGCTGTAAGAAAGTCTCTTGTATTAAAACCTTTGCGCAGCTTAAAGGTAAGCTTTAGGACTCATTAAAAATAGTTGTTACTAGTAGGATCCACAGAGAGGCCTGATGTCTGAGCAATCTGAGGCTTTTCTTCCCTTCAAGCCCATCTCTTGAGATTCTTCTCCTTCCTCTATTCCTATGATGCGGAGGTTTGATCTTTTCATAGTGTCCCATATTTCCTGGTTGTTCCACTTTTGTGTATTTTTAAATTTTTCATAATCTTTATTTGAGTTTTTTAGTTGCTCTGTGTTATCTTCCACATCTGATATTCTTTTTTCTTCCTCCATTCTATTTCTGAGGCATTTTCCTTTCCTTTCTTCCTGATTGGATGAGTGTTCTATTTCCTTTTTCATTTCATCCTGTGATTTAATATATCCATTTCCTTTTTGAGTTTCTCAATCTCTTCTTGGTGCTCCTTACTTCGTTGGTTGGCTTCCTTTTTCAGTGTTTCTACTTCCTTAAGGTGTTTGTTTTTCTCTCTCTCTAGTTCTTTCTGTAGTTTGTCAATCCCTTCTTTTAGTTCTTTTCCAAGTTCATCATTGTATCCCTCTAGGTCGTTTTTGAGTTTTTCATTCTCTCTCTTTAGTTCTCTGAATTCTTCTTTATGTTCTTTAATTTCTCTGCATAGGTCTGCAATTATTCCTCTAAGATCTGTTTCTGAGGTCACCTCCAGGGGGATCCCATTGTAGCTATCTCCTCCCGGGTTGGTAGAGCTTGGTGCAGAATTATGTTGTACCTTTCCCATGTTTTCCCTTCGTCGTGTCCCTGGCATGTGGGTTTCCCTTTGTGATTCAAATCTCAAATGCCTTTTCAGTGTGTTGAAGGCTGAAAGCTTGTTTTATTTTGCTTGCCTCCTTCCGATGCTTTTTTTTTCTTTCCTCCCTCCTCCTTGTTTATGGAGTGTTGACTTGTCTAGGTTTCAGGCTTTCACTTTTGTTTATATATTGGATATTGGAAGTCTCTTCCTTTCTTGTTGTGAAGGTTCTCTTAATTCACTGGATACTCTCTCCTCAATTCCAGTTGTTGGTGGTGGTGGGGGGTGTACCTTCCTGGAGCAGTGGCGGGATGCTCCTGAGCCCTGACAGAGGACGAGGGATTCACTTTTTAACAGTAGAGTTGCATGCAAGTAAAAAGGAATATTACTTTACATTTCTAAATTACATAGCAAGTTGATACATGTTTTAATATACTCTTTTTTTTGTAGTGGCACCACGTATATTTACTAAAAAAGAAAAAAATTACTCAGTTTGCCTACAAATAAGGATTTGGTGCTAGGATCCACAAATGAGGGACACCATACATTTTTTTCTGGGACTGTGTTACTTCACTTAGCATAATGGCTTCTAGTTCCATCCATTTACCTATAAATTTCATGATGTCGTCCCTCTTTACGGCTACATAGAACTCCATGTGTAGATGTACCATATTTTCTTTATCTTCTCATTGGGACACTTGGGTTGCTTCCAGCTGTTTGCTATTGTGAAGAGAGCTGCACTAAACATGGTTGTGCGTGTATCTCTGCAGTAGGATGAATCTTGTGGGCATATACCCAGGAGTGGTATGACTGGGTCAGGTGGTAGGTTGATTTTGAATCTATTAAGAGTTCTCCACACTACTTTCCATAGGGAATGCATGAGTTTGAATTCCCACCAGCAGTGGATGAGTGTTCCCCTTTCCCCACAGCATCTCCAGCATTTGGTATATTTGTTTTCTTGATCATATTCAGTCTTACTGGAATAATATGAAATCTTAAATTGGTTTTAATTTGCGTTTCCTTAATTATTAGTGACGTTGAACACTTTTTAAGATGTTTCTCAGCCATCTTTACTTCTTCATTTGTGAAGCTCTGTTCAGCTCTTTACTCCATCTTTTGATTGGGTCATTTGTTTTCTTTGTCTTTTTGAGACCGGGTCTCCTTGTAGCTCCCAGCTGGCCTGGATCTCACTCCGTAGACCAGGCTGGCCTTGAACTCACAGAGATCCACCTGCCTCTGCCTCACAATTGTTAGGATTAAAGGCATGTGCCCCTACACCTCGCGGGTCATTTGTTTTCTTGCTCCTTTGTTTTTTGAGTAATTTAAATATTCTGGATGTTAATCTTCTGTCAGATATATTATTGATGAAGGTTTCCTTCTACTCTGTGGGTTTTCTCTTTGCTTCTTTGATTGTTTTTTTTTTTTTTTGCTGTAGAGAAGCTTTTGAGTTTAATGAGGTCCCACTTGTCGATTATTGACCTTATTTCCTGTGCAGCCACTGTCTGATTTAGAAAGTCTTTTCCTATGCCTCTATCTCATAGGTTTACTGCCAACATTTTCTTCTATCATTTTCAGAGTTTCAGGTTTCACATTGAGGTCTTTGATCCATTTGGAGTTGATTTTTGTACAGGGTGAAAAGTAGGGGTTTAGTTTTATTCTTCTACAAGTGGTGATCCAGTTCTGCTGGCATCATTTGCTGAAGATGCTGTCTTTCCTCCATTGAGTCTTCTTGGCCCCTTTGTCAAATATGAGGTGGCTGAAATTCAAAGTCCTAGAGGGAATTGGACTGGAGGGAACCTTCTCCGTTATCAAAGCCATATACAACAAACCTGTAGTCAACATCATTCTAAATGGGGAAAAATTAGAAGCATTCTCTTTAAAGTCAAGAACCCAGCAAGACTGCCCCCTATCTCCACTCCTTTTCAATATAGTGCTTGAAATGCTTGCTAGAGCAATAAGACAAGAAAAGGAAATTAAAGGAGTACTGATTGGAAAAGAGGAAGTCAAACTATCCCTTTTTGTAGATGACATGATAGTTTACCTAAGGGAAGCTAAAAACTCTACCAGAAAACTCCTAGAAATGATTAATAGTTTCAGTAAAGTGCAGGGATACAAAATTAACCTCGAGAAGTCAGTAGCCTTCTTTATACCAACAACAAGCAATTAGAGAAGGTTATCTTCCCATTTACAATAACCTCAAAAAAAAAAAAATTGGAACAAACCTGACCAAAGACACTAAAGATCACTACAACAAAAATTTTAAACTCTTGAAGAAGATTGACAAAGACACCAGAAGATGGAAGGACCTCCCATGCTCATGGATTGGAAGAATTAATATAGTAAAAATGACCTTCCTACCCAAATCAGTATACAGATTCAATGCAATCCTAATTAAAATCCCCATGAGTTTCTTCAGAGACCTAGAAAAAAAAAATCCTTATATTCATATGGAAAAACAAAAGATAGCCAAAGCAACCCTGAGCAATGCAAGGGGGATTACTATACCAGACTTTAAGTTATATTACAGGGCTATAGTCATAAAAGCCTGGTACTGGCACAAAAACAGACCCGTAGATCAGTGGAACTTAATTTCCTAGTTTTTAGCAACCTGTTAATGTCTCCTAAGCTTTAGGTTCCAGCTGTTCTTTCAAGTATGCATTTTGAGGCTTCTTGGTTTGTGAAATAATGCTTTAAGACTTGTACAGGACCTTTAATGTTTGGAATTAGTGTTTCTTTGTGGGTGCACACATTCTAGCTTCCTGGTTTGTTTAAACTTTATTATTTTATGTGTATTAGTGTACTGTCTGCATGTAGGTAGGTGCACCTGTGTCGTGCCCTGCTGTGGAGGTCAGAAGAGAGTGTTGGATTTTCCTGGAACTGGAGTTAAAAACCATTCTTAGCCTCCATGTGGGTGCTGGGAATCAAACCCAGGTCCTCTGTAAGAGCAGTCTGTGGTCTTAACCGCTGAGCCATCTCTCCAGCCCCCCTCCCTCTCCCCCTCTTTTTTCTTAAAGACAGGATTTTACCCTGTAGTCTAGGCTGATTTTGTGCTCACTATGCAGCTTAGTCCTATTAAAGTGCTGAGATTGCAGATGTACACCATGCAGGCTTTATACTATGAGCCTTTTTTTTTTTTTTTTTTTTTTTTTTTTTTGAGATAGGATCTCTCTGTAGTCCCAGAAGGCCTGGAAAACTCTGTGTAGACCAGGCTGACCTCAGTGTCACAGAGATCTTCCAGCCTCTTCATCCTTGTCTCCCAAGTGCTGGGATTAAAGGCATGTGACCCCTGTGTCTAGCTGAGAGACTTTTTTATCATAATGTTGGTAAGAAGGGGTTGAACCCAGAAAGGACCTCATTCATGCTGGGTGAGCGCTCAGCCACTAAGCTTATATTCCCTAAGTGGAAATAGGGGTGCTGGAGAGGTGGCTCAGCAATTAAGAGTACTGGCTGCTCTTGCAAAGGACCTGAGTTTGATTCCCAGCACCCACATGGTGGCTAACAACCATTCTTAATTCCAGTTCCAGGGGATCTGATGCCCTCTTCTGACTTCCATGCGCATTGTATGACATGAGCGCAACTTATGTACATGTAGGCAATACACTCATACATACAAAAATAAAGTATTCATCTATTTTCAGAGTTGTTCCTCCTCCTGCCTATATTGGGGCTATCCAGGGGCCTCATGTATGCTAGGCAAAGGCAGTACTACTGAGCTTCATTCTCAGCTGCCTTCACTTTTGAAAAATTTTAAATTGAATTTTTGAAAATTTCATACAGTACATCTTGATCATCTTTAGATTCTCTCCCCTGTCTGTACACGCCCAGCCAACCCCTCTCCCCCACTGGGTTTCATGCATTCTGTCATATGTTAGGTCTGTAGAGCCAAGTTTGTGTTCACGAAATGCCCCTTGGTATAAGTCTATCCACACAAGTCTAGTCAACCTATCTGGCATAACTCCCTTAAAGGAAACCAACTGTCCCTTTCCAGTAGTCATTCATTGCCAGTAGTTCCTCAGCTGAGGTCGGGGTTCTTAACCCCCTTGCCTACTTCTGTGCTGGGTTTTTGGCTGGTTTAAGCTTGTGTGCTTAGCCCTTTTAGCTTTATGTTGTCAGAACACTTTTCCTGTCCATTCTCTTTATTGTTGGTTCTGTAGTTGATTTCAGTTAGACTTTGTCACATTTGCATTTCATCTTTACCTCCTTAGCCTAGAGTCTTGTTGGTTCATTTTATGGTGTACAGTTGTTTTTGACAACTGAATAGACTGGTGTTTTGCTATTTTTTTAAAATTTTTTATGTGTTTGTACTGTCTGCATTGCAGGTTGGTGCACCCGTGTCATGCAATGCTGCGGAGGTCAGAAGAGGGTGTCAGATTCCCCTGGAACTGGAGTTAAAGACGGTTCTTAGCCGCCATGTGGGTGCTGAGAATCGAACCTGGGTCCTCTGCAAGAGCAGCTGGTGCTCTTAACTGCTGAACCATCTCTCCAGCCCCGATATTTTGCTACTATAGTTCCATATAAACATCCTCATGTTAGCCCTTTGTAGATAATCCTTTTCCTTACTGTCCAACCCCTGGTAACCATTGATTTTTTTTCTTCTTATAGTTTTGCCTATAAATGGAACTTGTACAAATATAGACTTTGGGGTCCAGGTTCTTTCACTTAGCATTGTTTCTTTCCTTTTTGTGGTACTGATAATGGAACCCAGAGCCTCTCATGCTAGATAGTCTACCACTGAGGTACACCTCACTTTCAACAAACTAAAGATTAAACTATATTTAAGATTACGCTATATTGAAGCTGAACATGGTGGTTGTTGCTAAAATTCCTCTAGGAGGTATGTGCCGTGTCTACTGACCTCCCCCCTTCCCCCAGGTCCCAAAGGCAAATTAAGGAATAGAATCCCCAAACTGCAGTTTGGAAAATTCTAGCAAGTTTAATTGGGCTCGAGTGAATGGGTGAAGGATTACTTATAGGAATTTTGACACTCCCGCTCCCTCATGGTCATACAGGAAAGTTCCCTTCCTGACATGGACCCCACCACCTTTGCCCAAGATGATGAGGGTGGAAGAGACCTGCCTCCTGGCGTTCTGTTTATATGCCCTTAGACCCTCCTACAGCCAAAGCCAGCTGGCTGCTTGGGAGGGGTAGCTGACTCCCCTGGCTCTTCTTTTTCCCTCCCCTCGGAAGGCCAACAGCTGTAATCCAGGGCAGGCAGGTGCCCCTAAGCATGGGAAAACATTCAGCATCCAAGGTCAGTTTTTCGGAGGACCGGCCATGCCACAGTGCTGCACACCTGTAGCCCTGTACTTGGGAGCTGGAAGCAGGAGGATTGGGAGTTCAAGGTCATTATCCTCAGCTATGTAGCAGGTTGGACGCCAGCCTGGTTATGTCAGGCTGACTAAATTTAATGTCCTTCAGTGGGGATGGAGAGATGGATTAGCAGTTAAGACAACTGGATGCTCTTGGAGAGGACCTGAGTTCGATTCCCATCAGTAACACGTTGGCTAGCAACCATCTGAAACTGCAGTTCCAGGGGATCTGATACCCTCTTCTGATCTCTCTGGGCACTGCACGGCATGGGTGCATAGCATGGGTGAATGACATGGGTGCATGACATGGGTGCATGACGGGTGCATGCCACGAGTGCATGGGTACAGGCAGTACACTCATAAAATAAAAATCATAAACTATTTTTAAAAAATAAATGCCCATTAACATATTACATTTTTTATTTTTTATTTTTTAGACAGAGTCTCACCATGTAGCCCCTTGAATGGCTTGGAACTGGCCGTGTAGCCCAAGACTGGCCTTGACCTCACAGAGATCTGCCTGCCTCTGCCTATTGAGTGCTGGGTTTAAAGGCCTGCCATACCAGGTTTTAACATAAATTTAAGTAGAGCTAAAAGTGAGTTGACTTAGAGGTGGTATATAGATAGAAAAAACTCTGTCTTGGATGACTAAGGGTAGACATTAGGAATGTAATAGTAAGGCTTTTCTTTACTCCACCTCTGCCTGGAATTTGCCATGTATTAACATTAGCGTCTCACTGTTGCAAAGCACTTGTCACTATTGGATACAAAACCGATAGGACCAGCTTGTCAAAAGGGCTTTGGAAGACCCATGGAAGGTTTGAGCTTGTCCATTGGAGTGAGACAAACCTTCTGTGCAAGGTCAGTGTCAGTTTTTTCAATAGGCTTGTTAAGCTCTAAGTAGTTGAACCCCAGCTAGAACAGTAGTACGTCTGAGTGGTGCTGCTGATACCATAAATCTTAGCACCTTTTCTGGAAGCCCCTTTTGAGACTACAGTGTTTTTAAAATTTTAGTCCCTGTAGTCTAGTTCATTAGGAAGATTTTCCCAGGGACATCTATGAGGTCGCATTATGGGAGGCCACAGTTTCTAGAAACTTCTTGTGGTTCACTGATAGATCATTTTGTCCCATAATTGAGAGTCTGTATTTGAGAGTCAGAGTATTTGAGAATACTTCACTGATGATAGAAGCTTACAACAAATTGGGAAGGTAACCAATAATACTTGCTGGTTTCTTTTTTTGGGGGGGGGGTCTTTTTGTCCCAGCTAGCCTGGAGCTCGCTCTGTAGACCAGGCTGGCCTTGAACCCACAAAGATCCATCTGGCTTTGCCTCCCAAGTGCTAGGATTAAAAGCATGCACCTCCATGCCCAATAATACTTGCCGTTTTTAAGGAAAATAGATTCATGGTAATTCCTTTTAAATTCATGATTGATGACTGCTTAACATCTGTGACCAGTTTTGTTTTGTTTTGTTTTTAATTTTGAGATAGGATCTCACTATCCATGACTGGCCTAGAACTTGCTATGTAAACAAGTCTGGTCTTAAACTTCTGTCTCTGTCTGCTTCCTGATATTTTTTTTTTAATTTTTTAAAAAAATTTTATTTATTTCTGTATGTGTATCAATGTACTGTCTGCATGCAGGTTTGTGCACCCCTGTCGTGCAATGCTGCGGAGGTCAGAAGAGGGTGTCGGATTCCCCTGGAACTGGAGTTCTCCTGGAATTGGAGTTTCAGACGGTTCTCGGCCGCCATGTGGGTGCTGGGGATCGAACCCGGGTCCTCTGTAAGAGCGGTTGGCGCTCTTAACCACTAGGCCAACTCTCCAGCCCCCTGATATTTTTTTTATATATTTTTATTTTATTGAAATGGGAGGAGTAAGTGATGGAAGGGCAAATTTGACTGAAAGTAAAATTGCTATGATTTGTGTTTACAATGTGGCACATAGTAATGTTAATTTTATCTTTTACTTGTAGTAATGAATGTTATAACAATTGAAGATTATAAGAGCACATACTGGCCAAAATTGGATGGTGCCATAGATCAGCTTTTAACCCAGAGTCCTGGTGACTATATCCCTATATCCTATGAACAGATTTACAGGTAAGTCAGCATTTAATTTGCCTGGGTTCGAAAGGATATCTTGGGGTTTAGGGGAATTTGAATGATGACAGCATGTATAGAATATATAAATTACACAGGATGAAGCTGTATATAGATACTCTCCACACTTGTGTTGTGGAGGTTTGATTTGGAAGTGGTTTTCAAGTCAAGATAGAGCAAAGCAAACCCTATGTCTTCCACCTCTGCCTGCCTCTATCATAGACAGTGAAAAAAACCTTGGTGGTCAGTGGGAAAAAAAAAAGCTGAGTATCTGATATAAAAATACATAGTTCTTTGTCTTTCACAGGGAGATTCTAGTTAACCTTAGATGTTTACAGGGTTCTAGCTCTCTTTGATACTTTACTTCCCAGCTCCTGGTAAATGGAAGCAACAAATGAGAAACTGGGGTAGGAAGTACTACCAGCACAGTGACAGGAAGAAGTGCTGACAGTTCTGTTGTTTCCTCCAGCTGATGTACAAAGATAACTGTATTTGCAAACATCTCTGTGAGTTAGACATTTTCTGCTGATTATCATGCTCTCTTCCTGACTTTGACATTTATTTTTAAAATAAGAGAGCTGGCTTAGAAGGATTATGGTATTCAGACCCTAGATCCTCACCCAGTCTTATTATCTCAAACCTTAGATCCTCACCCAATCTTCGATTATCTCAGACCCTAGATCCTTACCTAGTCTTAGGTGATCTGATACTAATTAAATGTGTACTATTCAGGTCTTTGGCAGCTAGTGGCAAAGTCTTTCCATATGAACATTGACCGGGGAGGGTAAATTTTTATTGCATGTTCTGGTTGATCACTTGTTTTAAGTTGGTTGTGTTTATTCAAAGTATGATTTAACATTAGATTGAGTTAAATGCTTTTTCATTAACTTGTTTCTGGGGCTCTGTGTCTTTTGCAGTTGTGTGTATAAGTGTGTTTGCCAGCAGCACTCGGAACAGATGTACAGTGATCTGATTAAAAAGATAACCAATCACTTAGAGAGAGTCTCAAAGGAGCTGCAGGTAAAAAACTGACTTGTATTGATACTTGCTGTTTTTGCCTTTTTCCTGATGGTTGGAGTGAGGCTGCCTAATGTCCATTTGGAATCTTGTTACTTTAATTATGATACATTATAAATAATTTCTAGTTGAATATTGATTAAAATCTAACATTATAGAAATTTTTATATTCAATATATTCCAGATCTTATCTGATTCCACTTAACACCATGTCTGCATTTCTTTTACCTAAAATCTTCTTTTCCTCAGTTAACTGTATTTGGTAAATTTTATAAAGACATAGATCTGGGGCTGGAGAGATGGCTCAGCAGTTAAGCGCACAGACTACTCTTGCAGAGGACCTGAGTTCAAGTCCCAGCACCTACATGGCGGCTAACAGCCATCTGTAACTCCAGTTTCAGGGGATCTGACTCTTTCTTCTGACCTGTGGGCACTATACAGTATGGGCATACATGGAGGCAATACACTCACACAAAATAAATAATAAAATATTTTAAAAGCATAGATCTAATTTTTTTTTTTTTTTTTTTAATATTTTCAAGACAGGGTCTCCTGAAGATCTAATATATTTTAACTCCTTCCTTGAACTTATGTTATCTTGAGAGTGGCTTGCTTACCAGCTTCTAACACCTGCAACACTGTTGGCAAGCCTCTCAGTAGATGAGCTCTTAAGTCTAGGAGGGTGACGGAAAATCCTCTAGGGGTGTTGGCTTCCTAATCAAGTCTTCTGCCAGGACCCAGGGCCTGAAGGTCAGACATGATGAGCTTTATGGCAAGGCCTGAACTCAATTGGGTTCTGGCATAGAAATAACATGAAGCGAAGGGCCTCAGCAGATTCTCAGGGTTTGTGCCACAGTTAGGAAGTGCTTCAACAATGCTTTGTGCTTGGATGTTTTCCTCACTTTGCTCATGGTATGAACTATCTTGGTCTGATTCACTTCAACAGTTGTTATACTAAATAGCAGTTAAAAATTTCCTTTACATTTATTTTGTGTGTGTTTGTGGGTTGGTGCACAAACAGAAGTCAGGGTATATAGCTGGTAGGAGTTGGTGTTCTCCTTCCATCCAGGGATTGAACTCAGATCATCAGGCTTGGTGGTAGCATCTTAACCCAGGGAGCCAAAGTTTTTGTGTTTTGTTTTCTTTTCTTTTCCAATTATAGAGTTATAGCCAGAGCTAAATTTTATCAAATATACAGCTTCTCCTATTAGTATAAAGTTGTTTTCTTCATCAAAAGATGCAACTGAATAACTACTATTCATTAATACATATTTGTTGCCTAGGCATTGTGAGTTAATTACAGATGAAACCCAAGAGCCGTGTGTTGTGGCTTTGAATGACTTGCTTTCTGAATGTAATGCATTTGTTGCCAAATGCTACTTCCTCTTTGTCTCTGGTCTCTGACCATTCATGCCACTGTCCTTGCTTAAGTGATTTGCTGGTTGTTCTGCCTCATTTTATTGATGTAACTTAATATTTGCAGCTTTTGGCTGACATTTTTAGGTAGCTTTTAAACTAGTAATGCTTCTATGAACAATCAGTCTGGTAAGTCTGTCATGTACTAATACTAAGTATGTCTTGCTGTTCACAAAGTTTCAGTCACGTATGTGTCAGAACCTGTATTCCCTCACCCTGCTACTTACTGTAGCATTTTATTTATTTATTTATTTATTTATTTATTTATTTATTTATTTATTTCCAATGTTTTATTGAAGCTCTGTGCATTTCATACAAATCAAATTACATTACAAATCAAATCTAGACCTGTGCCTCCCTCCCTGCCCCCCTCCCCCCACCAGAGCTCATGCATTCTGGCAAACATATTTTTCATCTTTTTCTCAGTCTGTCTCAAAGTTCTTGATGCAGAAGTTTACTGTTTCGAGCAGAACAGAAGTTCACCATTTGATTCAGTTCTCTGACCCAGTCTTTTCTGTTGTTATTGTTATTCCTTCCAGTATGCATCACTCCAAAATATGCACATATACATGCCACATATATCATAGGTTTTAGCATCTTCAGCTTATGATTTTTTTTTTTTAAATTAGGCTGAAAGATGTCATGTTTGAAGTTTCCTCCCTGGCAAGCCCAAACCACCATCATGAGTTCTGCCCTTGTGTCCCACACTGGGGTTTTTCCCTTCCCATGGTCACCAAATGAGGTCCAGTAAGCAGCACATACTGTCTACTGTAGGATTTATTTTTAATGCTTGTGTATACTTCTTTTTTTAAATTTTTTAAAAATTTTATTTATGTGTATGAATGTACTGTCTGCATGCAGGTTTGTGCACCCGTGTCGTGCAATGCCGTGGAGGTCAGAAGAGGGTCTCGGATTCCCCTGGAACTGGAGTTCTCCTGGAATTGGAGTTACAGACAGTTCTCAGCCGCCATGTTGGTGTTGGGGATCGAACCCGGGTCCTCTGCAAGAGCAGTCGGTGTTCTTAACCGCTAGGCCATCTCTCCAGCCCTACTGTAGCATTTTGTAAAACAAGGTAGAGTCATACATATCCCACTGAGTTTACCAATATGGTACAATTAAATTTAAAACAATGGTAATTTTTTTTCTCGTGGTGCTGGGAATTGACCCCAGTGTCCTAATCATGCTGAGCAACTGTTCCCCGCTCCATTAACTCTTGGCTCTTTTGAGATCTTCTTGGCCTTCACTCAACTGTTTGCTGAGTTATAACTGTGGTAGGTTGGCCTTGATCTGGGAAGTCTTCTGCCTTATTCTCCCAAGTGCTGGGATTCCAGGAGTGTCCACCTTCTAAATGATTCCTTCTGGAAGATTATAAATAATCTATAACCATGATTAAATAGCAGGATAGAGTGGCTAGAAGTGAGGGGATTTCATGCCCTGCACTCAACAGTTGTGTACCCTTGATTAAACATGCTAACTTTTTGTGAACTTTGTCAACATTAACATGAACTGGCTTTGTTGACCTATCTGTGGTCCCTTTACACTAAGTTATAAGGTATTTTTTATTTTGCTTCCAGCTTAGCAAAACCTGCTTCTTTTCTCAGTGTTACCTCATTTCTGTCCACACACGGACAGCCTTCCTGGAATTCTTGTCTACCCCCCCACCTTGCAAAAAACCAGCAACACAGAACAGACTTTTGACATTTCTGTGTGTATGGACCCATAGGCCTCTTGGCAGTAGCAGCTTTTTAAGGGCAGTGGTTGTGTTCCTTTGTGTCTGGCTTCCTCTCTAGTCCTACTGTGGGA
Organism: Rhizomys pruinosus; assembly: GCA_009823505.1. Classification (NCBI taxonomy): domain Eukaryota; kingdom Metazoa; phylum Chordata; class Mammalia; order Rodentia; family Spalacidae; genus Rhizomys; species Rhizomys pruinosus. Next base: position 576,965 of record VZQC01007107.1, read on the forward strand.
CAAGAAAGGACTCTCGTCTTGTTTCTCTTTTTACCCTTAGTGTCTGGCACAGCTGTAACTCAGCAAATGTTGAGTTAGCTCAACAGCTAAGTCTGACTTGTGCCAATAGGAAGAGTAGACAGTTAGTGTTATGATAACAATCTTCGTGTTCTGTGTGTGCTTAGACAGATTTCATGGGGGACCAGAAGTCTCGCAAGGGAGGGACTTTGTATTTGGGCAGAGCATTTTGTTGAAGACTGTTTTTTGCAGTGAGATTTTTGAACCAACACAGTAGTGTGGGGATGAGTTGTACTTAGCAGATTACCAGTGCTTGGGTATTGGAGTTGACAGATCAGTGTTAGCTAGTAGACTGTTGGACTGCCTATTGCTGCCACCTCCTTATTGCCTGGTATCCACATTAGTGCTGTATTCTCTTGTTTGCCTATGTATTTTCTTCCTTCCAATGAATTATCTCTTAAAACCCCTAATTGTATGGGTGTATGTTTTTGTTCAGAAACCTCAAAACATCCTGCTGCTTGCTTTGATATATCATAGCTGAGTTTTTGGTCATTAAAAAAAAACTGAGCCGGGCATGGTGGTGCACGCCTTTAATCCTAGCATTTGGGAGGCAGAAGCAGGCAGATCTTTGTGAGTTCAAGGCCAGCCTGGTCTACAGAGTGAGTTCCAGGACAGCTGGGGCTACAGGGAGACCCTGCCTCAAAAAGACCAAAAACAAACAAACAAAAAACTGAGCCAGGCATGGTGGCACATGCCTTTAATCCTAGCACTTGGGAGGCAGAGGCAGGCGGATCTTTTGAGTTCAAGGCCAGCCTGGTCTACAGAGTGAGTTCCAGGACAGCTGGGGCTACAGGGAGACCCTGTCTCGAAAAGACAAAAAACAAAACAAAACAAAAAACAACTGAGCTAGTTTATTGATTGCAGGGATTCCTGGTGGGAAACTTGATGTAGCTAGCTAGCAGTTTCCTCCCAGTATGCAGGTATTCTGTTAGATACAGAAGTGGGTATGCAGTTGATAGGAGTAGGTAATCCTGTTCACCCCTTCTGCTGAACAATTTATACCCCCCCCCCCAGAGAGTAACAGAAAAGTAAAGAATTATAGGGTCACAATCTGGAGAAGAACGTTAAAGAGAGGGAAGCCTGACATTTGAACCATCTCCCTGCTAGGGTTACCTATTTATTCTGTGAGAAGAAAAAGTTAGGCTGTGAAATTGAGGCAAGTGCTCTTGTCACTGACCTGTATCTCCAGCCCTGGGCTGTGAAATTTCATAGAGCTTGGAGACACTTGTGGGGTGTGGTGATAAAATTGAACATCAAAGGCATCAAACTGAAGGAGCATACTTCAGGTAAGATTACCAACCTGTAGCCTCGGTTCCTGCAGCCATCCTCCTGCTCAGATCATGATGATCTGATCTGCTGATGCCTTCAGTCATGAGAAGCAGCAGAGATGCTCTCTGGAGCAGTTAGCGTTGTCTTAGGCATGTATTGGTTCTAATAATTTTTCATAAACAATATCTAGCTTTCAATCAGAAATAACCAGCCACTGTAGGAAAACTTAGGTGATTATAATAAGCCAAGGGAAATGCATTATCAGACAAGAGTTGGGAGAATTCATCAATAGTAGTCTCTCACTTGAAAGGAAAATGCTCATAGGTGAAAACTTGATATTTGGGTTGGAGTAAAGAATAAAAAACATAGAACAGTTGAGTTTGGATAAGTTATGGGAATTTCTTTCATTTTTTTCCCCTCTTTTTACGTGTGTGTGTGTGTGTGTGTGTGTGTGTGTGTACCACAGTGCACCTATGGAGCTCAGAGGACAGCTTTTAAGAGTTAGTATTGGCTCATCCCAGGGATCAAACTCAGATCTTAGGCTCAGCAACTTCCCTCATTTGCTGAGCCATTTCACTGGCCCAAATAATGATAATTTCCTATAGGATATGAAAGACACACATGTAATCAGAACTCATGGCAGTGGTATGTAGGTGTTTGGGAACAAATTGATTAAAAATATTCTACGGCCCTTGCATTATATGAAAAGTTGCAGAGTACTGATTGATTTTTAGATTACACTAAGGCAAGGATGCAGTCTGTAGTCTAAGGGTTACCTCTGAAGGAATGGTGAAAGGAAAAAAAAAATAAAAAAAAAAGGAATGTAACTGCAAGATTACAAGAGGGAAAATGTCATCATTTGAAAATAATCAAACCTCTGGGCATGGTGGCACACGCCTTTAATCCCAGCACTCGGAGGCAAGGTAGAGGCAGAGGCAGGTGGATCTCTGTGAGTTCAAGGCCAGCCTGGTCTACAAAGTGAGTTCCAGGCCAGCTGGGGCTGCAGGGAGACCCTGTTTCAAAAAGACAAAAAAAAATTTAAAAATATCAAGTCAAGGACAGATGGGACAGGAAATGATGGTACCCATTATTTTGTTACTCAACGACTTATTTGGTACTGAGTGACATAAATTCAGCTTCTCTGTTACATGAAATGTAAAGCTAAGTGTTGTGTTAAAAAAAATAAACAGATGGGAGGGAATTTTGCAACCTTACCAAACGTTGCCACCAAGAGGCGCTAAAAGGGTAAGGAAGCAGAGAAATTGAAAGCAAATGGTGAAAAAGTTATACAACGGGCTGGGGGGGCGTGGTTCAGGGTAAAAGTGCTAGCTGAGCCGGGTGTGGTGGCGCACGCCTTTAATCCTACCACTTGGGAGGCAGAGGCAGGTGGATCTTTGTGAGTTCAAGGCCAGCCTGGTCTACAGAGTGAGTTCCAGGACAGCTGGGACTACAGGGAGACCCTGTCTCGAAAAGACCAAAAAAAAAAAAAGTGCTAGCTGAGCAGGTGTAAGGACCTGAGTTCCAGTACTCCTGTAAAAGCCAGACATGACACCAGTGTCTGCAATCCTGGAGCTCAGTAGCAAAAAGAAAGCTAAAAACAGTTCACAGTAGCTGAGAATGTAAAACTGTTCTTCAAAAGGCTTATGGAAATGATGGAAGAGGCAAGTTTTAAAGGGAGTGGTGACACTTTGTAGTGTTAAGCCAAAGCTTCCTGTTGTAATTTGTTTTATTAAGGGAAATTTAAGGGTCTAAAGTGCTATGTTAGAATATAATAAAAATCAATAGCCTTACCATTTATCCCAAATAACAAATGAAAGATGAAGAAAGTACCAAAACCCAGAGTGTGCGTGCAGATTACTGGAAGGTTTGGAGTTGTCTAGAGAAGCAGAGCAGGAGGAAGTGAAGGTGCCAGGCCCTGGCCAGGGAGGGCAGTGGAGAGGATGGCAGCATGGCGGTTTGACGTGGAGAAAGGATGAGAGAGCTTGAGGGCAGAGGCCGCTCTGTGGAGAGGTTTGGGCACAGCCTGGCCTTCAGGAGTCATCCCACAAAGACAGGGAAGGGTGTTCATTGGGGTTGGGAGGGAGAAAAGGCTGAAAAAGACGACCGGATCCAAATAGTAGAAGTCCTTGAATGCCAGGAACTGCACCTTGAAAGACAGAAGGACTGGAGTGGGGAGGATGGGCTAGATGAGGTCACTGCAGTTCCAGAACTAGAAAACGGTGCTGAGAGACAATGTCTTCTTGTAAATTTGGTACTGAAGCTTATGTAAAGCTTGATTTAAACTTGTGTGAAGAACTTATTTAGACTCTTCTTAAGCTTTCTCTCAGAAATGCCAGTGTGTTGTCTCAGGCTTTATTGCATCTTTTCATAGTACATGACTTGTGTATCATACCAAAATTTGCCAAGTAAGATGCATACCTGGCCCCAAGCATCTTGGTGTAGAAACAGTGGACCTGTTGCTAACGAAAAGGGAAAAAGAAGTGCCTGAGATGCCCAGGCCAAAGAAAAAGTAAAAGGCTTGCTGACTTCTATGGCTGGTTTAAAGTGACGTGGTTACAGAACTGAATGATCATTTTGGCTTCACAGAACTGCTAGGTGCTCATTAGAGGTAGGGAAGTAGAATGATACTGATTTTGGAGTGTTTAATTCAAACATTTAGTGTCTGTATGCCAGGCAGTGCACTAGATGCTGGGGTTTATTCTTTTGCCCCCTTTGAGGGAAAGGCATACTGGTCATTGTACTGTCCTGGATGTGGTAAATGGTAGAGTAGGGATATAAAACAAGGTCCAAGTCTTGGCTAATTTTCCTCCTCTAGGAAATGTTTCAAATTTATTATTGCCGCCACCTCCCTCATTTAAGTCCTCTGATACTTTTCTGGACAATAGAAAAAGACTGATGATGCCTTGTTTCTTGGCCCCTGTACTTTCCTCTGGTCCATCTGTTGATTCTCACACTACCCATTTTCTTAATCTGTTGAATTGAATCTCCATTTCCATCTGGGGCAAGGACATGCTCTCACACAAGGAGTTCAAGGATCCTAACACCCCAAACTTTCTGAGATAGTGCCCCAGGAGCATTTCATGCTTTAAGTTCAGGTGGTAGCCTTGTTCTGTCGTCACATCTGTCCCCTCTGCTGTCTTTCCTCTCTCTCCCATCCTTTCCACCAAGGAGACACTATGCTCTGCTTTGAACTTCACCTTTCCCAGTAGGTTTCATCAAGCATGATCTCTTTTACCTCCTTTAGCAGGTTGGCCTATCTATATTCACTGCCACTCGGGATGTCGGCTCTGCAGCAGTGTGTGCATCTGCTTTCTGACTTGCTCTTGCTGGTGTCTGCTGGCCTGTCATGGTCTTGAGTTAGGTTTAAGGACTTGGGGGTCAGTGTTCTGGTGTTGACAATGTTGACAGTTCTCTGGTTCTTTCTAGAAGTTTGGTAAAGTTTTGCTAGCCCCTTACCTTGGTATTAGGCCTGGCCATGTGACTTGCTTTGACACATGAAAGGAACATGCACCCAAACATGTTGTGCTTAAGGTTGCCTCTGTAGCTCCCTGTGTTTCCCCTTCCCTGCCCTGGTTTTCCCAGTAGGAGAGGCTCACTTAACCTGCATCCCTGAGTAAAGATAATGAACAAGAGTGAAAGAAAGCTGTGTTTTTTTTTTTTTTTTTTTT
>VZQC01007114.1:0-38381 GCA_009823505.1 Rhizomys pruinosus
TTGATTGTTTCTTTTGCTGTACAGAAGCTTTTGAGTTTGATGAGGTCCCATTTATTGACTGTTGACCTTATTTCCTGTTCAGCTGCTGTTTGATTTAGAAAATCTTTTCCTATGCCTATATCTTGTAAGTTGCTGCCAACATTTTCTTGTGTCACCTTCAGAATTTCAGGTTTCATATTGAGGTCTTTCATCCATTTGGAGTTGATTTTTGTACAGGATGAAAGGTAAGAGTTTAATTTTATTCATCTACAAATGGTGATCCAGTTTTGCCAGCACCATTTGCTGAAGATGCTGTCTTTCCTCCACTGAGTCTTTTTGGCTCCTTTGTCAAATATGAGGTGGCTGAAATTGTATGTGATCAAGATTGGATCTTTAATTTTGTTCCATTGGTCTACAGGTCTGTTTTTGTGCCAATGCCAGGCTCTTTTTATGACTATAGCCCTGAAATATAGTTTGAAGTCTGGTTACGTGATCCCCCCCTATGTTGTACTTTTTGCTCAGGGCTGCTTTGGCTATTTAGGGTCTTTTGTTTTTCCATATGAATTTAAGGATTTTTTCCCCAAGTCTTTGAAGAAACTTTTGGGGATTTTAATTGGGATTGTATTGAATCTTTATATAAATTTGGGTAGAATGGACTTTTTACTATATCAATTTTTCCAATCCATGAGCATGGGAGGTCTTTCCATCTTCTGATGTCTTCTTCAATCTCCTTCTTCAGGGGTTTTAAATTTTTTGTTGTAGAGGTCTTTGGTGTCTTTGGTTAGATTTGTTCCTAGGTATTTTATTGTTTTTGAGGCTATTGTGAGTGGGAAGATCTCCTTGTAGCCCTTCTTCAGTTGCTTGATGTTGGTGGAGAGAAAGGCTACTGATTTTCTAGGTTAATTTTATATTCCAACACTTTACTGAAACTCTTAATCATTTCTAGGAGTTTTCTGGTAGAGTTTTTACCCTTATGTAAACTATCATATCATTTACAAAGAGGGATAGTTTGACTTCCTCTTTTCCAATTAGTACTCCTTTAATTTCCCTTTCTTGCCTTATTGCCCTAGCAAGTGTTTCAAGCACTATATTGAAGAGGAGTGGTGATAGGGGACAGCCTTACTGTGTTCCTGCCTTTAAGTGAAATGCTTCTAACTTCTCCATTTAGGATGAGGTTGGCCATGGGTTTGTTGTATATGGGTTTGATTACATTGAGGAATATTCCCTTCAGTCCAGTTCCCTCTAGGACTTTAAGCATGAAGGGATGCTGGATTTTGTCAAAGGCTTTTTCTGCATCAATTGAGATGATTGTGTTTTTTGTCTTTTAGTACAGTTATGTGTTTTGTGACATTTATTGATTTACATATGTTGAACCATCCCTGCATCTCTGGTATGAATCCAACTTGGTCATGATGGATGATCTTTTGACGTGGGTCTGTATGTCGTTTGCAAGTATTTTGTTGAGAATTTTTGCAGCTATGTTCATTAATGAGATGGGTCTATAGTTTTCTTTTTTGGTTGTATTTTTGTCTGATGCTGGCTTTGTAGAAGGAATTTGGGAGATTTCCCTCTGCATGTATCCTTCTGAACAGTTTTAGTAATAATGGTTGTAAGTCCTCTTTAAATGTTTTATAGAATTCTGCCATGAAACTATCTGGGCCTGGGCTTTTTTCCTGCTGTTGTTGGGAGGTTTACTATTATATTCAACTTCATCATATATTATCAGTCTGTTTAAACTGTCAATCTCTTTTTGGTTAAGCTTTGGTGAACTCCAGGATTTCAGATATTCATCCATATCTCTTAGGTTTTCAAATTTAGTAGAGTATAGGTTTTTGAAGTATTCTCATATGACTGTCTGGATCTTTTCTCTGTTGTGATGTTTCCCTTTTCATCATGAAGACTATTGATTTGAAGTTGTTCTTTCTTTCTTTCGGTTAACTGGGCCAGAGGTCTATCTATCTTGTTTACCCATTCAAAGAACCAGCTTTTGGATTCGCTGATTCTTTGAATTATTTTCTTTGTTTCTATTTCATTGATTTCTGCTCTGATTTTTGTGATTTCTTCCTGTCTGTCTGGTTTAGGGTTTATTTGTTGTTGACTCTCAAGTGCTTTTAGCTGCAGTGTTAGTTTGTTTGTCATCTTTCTGCTTTCTTAATGTAGGCACTGAGGGCTATAAACTTCCCTCTTAGGACTGCTTTTATAGTATCCCATAGGTTTTGCTGTCTTGTATTGTCTTTTTCGTTTAGTTTCAGGAATGTTTTTATTTCTTTATTTCTTCCTTGACCCATTCATTAATTCAGGAGTGTGTGTTTAGTCTCCATTTGTTCCTGTAGATAGTTGGGATTATTCTGGTGTTGATACTGAGCTTTATTACACTGTGGTCTGATAGAATGCATGAAATTATTTCAATGCTTTTGTATTTGTAAAGGTTTNTCTTTCTTTATTTCTTCCTTGACCCATTCATTATTCAGGAGTGTGTTGTTTAGTCTCCATGTGTTCTTGTAGATAGTTGGGCTTATTCTGGTGTTCATATTGAGTTTTGTTGCACTGTAGTCTGATAGAATGCATGAAATTATTTCAGTGCTTTTGTATTTGTAGAGCTTTTTTTCTGCATCCCAGTATGTCGTCGATTTTGGAGAATGTTCCATAAGTTGAGGAGTAAAAAGTATATTCCCTGGTGTTTGGGTGCAATATTTTGTAGATATCTTTGAGGTCCATTTGGTGTATTATATTGTTGAGTTCAGATGTATCTCTATTTATTCTTTGTCCAGTTGACCTATCTAATGGGCTCAGTGGGCTACTGAAATCCCTCACTATTAGTGTGCTGTGATCAATCCATGCCTTGAGGTCCTGTAGAATTTTGTCTATAAAGTTCAGTGCATTGGAGTTTGGTGCATATATATTCATGATTGTGAAGCCTTCATGGTTAATTGTTCCTTTGATAAGGATGTAGTCTATTTTTGTCTGATATTAGAATAACAACTCCTGCTTGCTTTTTGGTATCATTTGCTTGTAATATTTTTTTCCCATCCTTTCACTTTATGTTGGTGCCTATCCTTGAGGGTGAGATGGCTCTCTTGTAGACAGCATATAGATAGGTTCTGTTTCCTAATCCATTCTCCCAGTCTATGTATTTTGATTGGGGAGTTCAGCCCATTAATATTTAAAGTTATTATTGAGAGATTTGTACTGCTTCCTTTTACCTTATTTTCTGTTTGCATTCTTGATCTAGGTTTGTATTTCTGCAGTTATACTTTTATTCATTACTCTATGTGCTTAGGGATAGTTGGCCCTTTCCTCTGACCTTTGAATTGCTTTGAGTATTTTCTGAAGGGTTGGTTTCCTGGACATGAATTTTTTTTCATCTTGTTTATGTCATGAAAGATTTTTCTTTCTCTTTCAACTATAATTGACATTTTTGCTGGGTATAGTAATCTAGGTTTGCATCTATAGTCATTTAGTATTGGGAGTACTTTGGTCTACATTCTTCTGGCTTTCATTGTTTGCACTGAAAAGTCAGCTGTAATTATGATGGGTTTTCCTTTATATGTAACTTGTTGTTTTTCTCTTGGGGCCTTCAGTATTTTGTCTTTGTTTTGGGTGTCTAGTGTTTTAACTCTGATATGGCGTGGGGTATTCCTTTTCTGATCTTGTCTATTTGGTGTTCTATGTGCCTCTTGTATTTGTATAGGTTTGTCATTTTTCAGTTTGGGGAAATTTTCTTCTATTATTCTGTTGAAGGTCTGATCAATACCTTTGTCCCAGGATTCTCCTCCTTCTTCTATCCCTATGATATAGAGGTTTGATCTTTTCATAGTATCCCATATTTCCTGATTGTTCCACTCATGATTTAAAAAATTTTTTCATACTCTTTGTTTCAGCAGCATTGTAGTTCTTACACCTTGTCTTCCAGTTTTGGTATTCTACATTCTGCTTCATCTAGTGTGTTACTGAGGCTTTCTCCCATCTTTTCCTGCTGATTGGATGAGTGTGCAATTTCCTTTTTCACTTCATCCTGTGACTTCTTTAGTATTTCCAGTTCCCTTTGGAATTTGTCATTCTCTCCTTCTAGATCCTTTATTTGTTGTTTTGTTTCCTGTTTCTTTTCTATGTGGGATCTTTTCAGTGTTTCCACTTTATTCCTGAGTTTGTCATTTTCTCCCTTGATTTCTTTGAGTATGTCTATTATCATTTTTTTAAGATTTTTTCCTGTGTTATCTCAAGGGAGAACTCATTGTTGGAGTCTTCTGTAGGGCTGCTAGATTTTCTTGGGGATTTATTATTTGCTTCTCCATATTGTTGATTTTCCTTTGTGCTCTTGGCATGTGGATTTGATTTTTAGTTTATAATCTGATGTGAAATTCAAGTGCTTCTTCCTTTGTTTGAAGACCTTTTCCTCTAGGTTGGAAGGTTTGCTGTCTCTTCTGTTACTTTGTGCTCAGAGTCAGCTTCTCTGTTCCCACTAGGATGGCCGCAAGGGGGTGAGAAGCACTGGTTTTTGCCCACCCAATCCTTTCACCACCAAGGTGGGTAGGGCCTTACCTGATCTGGTCTGGAAGGTGGAGCAGCTCCAGATACCCTGCACCTNTTCACCCTGTGCTGGAAGTGACGGGGCTGGGATGGTCCTGGAACCCTGGGCTGGAAGCAATAACAACAAGGCTGGGAAGGTCCTGGAACCTGCCTGCTGAGAAGCCCCCACAGAAATACTTGAACCTCTAGGTTTTTTGCCACACTTTTTATAATATACAGGAAATGGATCCAGCCTAGAGGTCTATCAACAGATAAATGGATAGAGAAAATGTGCTGCCTATAAACAATGAAATTTATATCGCTATAAAGAAAATGAAATTTAAAAATACTTTGTTTTTATTTTATTTTATATTGCCTGCATGTGTGTAAGGGCACTGATGTTGTGCCATGTCCAAGGAGGTCAGAAGAGGATGTCAGATCCCCTGGTACTAGAGTTACCTACTGTTGTTAGCTGCCATGTGGGTGCTTGGAATGGAACCCAAGTCCTGTGCAAGAACAGCCAGTGCTCTTAACCATTAAGCCATCTCTCCCAGCCCCCCCAAAATGAAATTTTAATAAAATAATTAAAATGAAATAATGTTAAATAAAAGAAGCCATACACAGAAAGACAACTGTATATGTTTTCCCTTAAATGTGGAACATGGATTTAAAATTGTGTGTGTGTGTGTGTGTGTGTGTGTGTGTGTGAGAGAGAGAGAGAGAGAGAGAGAGAGAGAGAGAGAGAGAGAACACTAGAAAGGGGATCATGAGATGGGAGGAGGCAAGGAGAAATACAGGAGGCAATGGATTACATGTGGTAAGATAGTAGAAGTTGGTACTAACTGGGGTGTGGTGGTTTCATAGGCTTCAAGTATTCAGACATTTTTGTCCCCAGTTGGTGGCACTGTTTTGGGAGGTCTTAGAAAGTGTGGCCATGCTGGAGGAAGTATGTCACTGGGGGTGGGCTTAGAGAGTTCATCAAGCCTTGCCAGTCTCCAGTTGTTCTTTCTCTCTCTCTCTCTCTGCTTCTTGTATTCATTGGAAGATGTGAACCTCAGCTTTCTACTTCAGCTCCTACCACCATGCCTCCCTGCCACGATGGACTCTAATTCCATGGAACCATCAATCGTAAGCTCAAATAAACTCTTCTTTTTATAAGTTCCCTTGGTCATGGTGGTTTTATCACAGCAACAGAAAAGTGACTAATACATGGGGGAAGGGTTGAAAACAGGATAGGGGAGAAGGCATGCAAGAAGACAGTGGGAGAGGGATGCTATTATGAAACTCATTATTTTGTACGCAGGCCTAAAAAGTTAATAATATATATTATATTATTAAAATCATTGAAAGTAAGTTTTAAATATTCTTACCTACTCAATCAGTTTTGACAAATGGATGTTAGGTTGATTCAATTATTCTGTATTATATTAATACATCATGACATCACCTTTTCCCCATATATAGACAAATATAATTTTTTAACTCATGTAAAAAATTATGAAAGAGCTGGGTGTGGTGGCACACACCTTTAATCCCAGCACTCAGGAGGCAGAGGCAGGTGTATCTCTGTGAGTTCCAGGCCAGCCTACCTACATAGTGAGTTTTAGGCCAGCTGGGCTACAGCAAGACCCTGTCTCAAAAAGACCAAAAAAAGGTATAAAAAGTTTAATAACAATAAAAATATATTAAATAAAAAATAAAATAAAGCATGAAGGGACATGCATAAACATTTTTTTTTCAGAGAAGATAAACAAATACCCAACATGTATAGGAAAAGGGGAATATAAAGAAAAATCACAATTAGATCATAAGAAAATACATGTTAGGATGACCATCATTGAAAAACGGCTAAAAGTGTGAGTGTTTAATTAGCTTCAGTTGTCAACTTAACATGAATGTAGAGTTACCTAGGAAGAAGGAACCTCAGTTGAGTAACTGAGTAGATCCAGCTAGCATGTGGCCATGTCTGTTAGGTATTTCCTTAATTGATAATTGATGTATCAGGTCCCAGACCACTGTTTTGTACCATCGCTGGGCAGGTGGGCTTGGGCAATATAAGAAAGATAGCTGAATATAAGCCTGGGAACAAGCTAGTAAGCAGCACTCCTCTATCCTTTCTGCCTCAAGCTCCTACCTTGAGTTTCTGCCTTGATTTCCATCCATGATGGACTGCAACTTGTAAGGCAAATAAACTCTTTCTTTTCCCAAGGTCTTTTTGGTCATGGTGTTTATCACAGCAACTGAAAGCAAGCTATAGCAAGGATGTAGCAATAAGGAAACTTAGAACACTGTTGACAAAATTTCATTTGGTACACCTATTATGGAAAATACTATAAAGTTTCTTTAATAAAATAAAAATAAAATATCATATAATCTAGCAATTTCACTTCTGGACATTGGATTGAAATCACTGCATTGGAGAAATAGTCATACTATTGTGTTCCCTGTGACATTATTCACAATAGCCAGGATGTATTGCCAATCTAAATGACTCACGATGGAGGGTGTAAATGTGATATATATATATATATATATNTGGAACATTATTACATTATTCAACCTTAGGAAAAGGAAGGGAATTCTGACATTTGTGACAGTAAATGGATCTAGAAAACATTAGACTAAGTGAAATAAATCAAACTCATGGCAGGAGCTCACTTATATATAGAATCTATAGTTGTCAAATTCACAGAAGCAGAGAGTAGAGTGGTGATTGCCAGTGACTAGGAAGAGGAGGAAATTGAGAGGGATGGTTAAGACTATAAAGTTTCATTTGTGCAAGATAATGCTTTTAAGTACTGTACTGGATAGTACTTACAGCTAACTAACAATACCGTATACTATATATAGAAACTTCTAAGAGCAGATCCTGTGTTAACCAAAATACACATATAATAAAAGAGGTGAGAAAATTTTTTTGGAAGATGATGGATATATCTATAATTTTTTGATGGTGGTTTCATAGATGTATGTGTATATATGTGTATATATATATATATATATATATACTCACAGAGTTATGTATATTATTAAGTAAGTACAGATTTTTACTTCTTAGTCATATCTCAATAAAGCAGTTTTGTAATTAAGGAGAAGTCATAACAAAGAAAAAAAAACCCACCACTATCTTAATTGTGTTTATTGCTTCCACTCATCATTTTCATCCAAACACTGTGCATGGACACATTATAGAATCTCAAATTCAACTTAAGACCTTATTCCTTCAGTTAAATTTTGTGCAGGTGCAGCAGCCGTATTGCCTGCATAAGACCTGCAGAAGATTTCACCCACCAACATTCTGCCACAGAGGGAGCAGTGGCTCACAAGGCCCTATTCCTCTCTGAATATCTATAGGCATTTATGGTTGGTTGGTGAAGGAGAGGTATATTTTTGAGTGGTGTAGCCACTGGCATGTTGCCCATGCTTTGGTAAACAATCCTTCACTCACTGCTGCTCCTGTTACCCTAATTCAAGTAATTGGATCACCAAAACAACAACAACAAGAACAACAACAAAACCCATGTGCAAATAGAGCTGGGAAGATGAAGGGGATTATTGGGAGTAGGAGGAGAAGAGGAGAGGATATCGCAGGGGGAGAATATGATCAAAGTACATAATGTATTTTATACACATATCAAAATGTCATGAGGAAATTTATCATGAATAATTAATATATGCTAATAATTATTTGTGAAAGTGGTGGCAAATTATTCCTGTAACCCAAATCAGTGTATTCCCACAGTGGGAATGCTAGCACAAATGAAGCCATAATATCTCTTGCCCTTCTCAAGGCAAAGGTTAGGGGTCAGATTGGTCCTGGAGTCAAACGTGCAGTCTATGCCTATGGAGAGCTACCTGGGCTATAGTGAGACTGGATCCATCCAGAAATCAGTCTAGTGAACAAAAAGCCCAAATTAACTTGGTTAGTGACCTACAGCTTCACATCAGCTCCCCCAATAGCCTGAAAGCATGACAAAATGTTTTGTAGAAAAGTAATAGGGAGACTAAACCATTTCAATTCTAACAAAAAGTCCCAGTCACAGAAAAGAAAAGTTACACTCTTGTCATTCTAATGCAATTCCATGATCTCTAAAGATTGTATTTTATGGGAAATTTCACTCGACTAGTTTATTAGAGCTTAAAATTTTCTTGAACAAAGAAAAGTAGAATTGTTAACGAGTTGCCAAACCTCAAAGACACTTGGTTCAATGAAATTTAAGTCTTCATAGAACAGAAAAGCTACCCTTTCTTTAGGGGGCTAGAAATGGAATCTTTTGTCTTCATAGAAATCCACAGAAGGCCTTTGTTGATTTCATGAAAGCAGAACTGTGGATTTAAGAAACATCAGCTGTAGCACCTCCTTGAAGACACTGAGAAATGCACACTCTTTAAACATAAAAGAAGCAGGGTGGGAATTATGTTAGCTGGAAGTTTAAAAGGTGATCTTAGAGATTTAATTCTTGTATAATTGGGGGGAAAGGAGGTGAAACCACATGAAGAATTAAGCTCATATAAAAATTACATATTCATTTGCCTTCTAAAGGAGATTGAAGCCTTAAATCACAAAGTAAAAGTCTTTGAAAAGAATTTCTCATCTCTTTCAAGAGAGAGAGAGAGAGAAAAAAAAAAACAACAAAAACATCTACCACCTAGTTAGCATCAGACGGTATTAGTGATTGATGAAAGTTTTTCAGATAAGCACAGTGTATTTTGAATTAGCTGGTAGCCATGTGTGCATATTTTTCCAAAAAGGGAAAGCTGTTCCTTCAGGTATTGGATGACCAGCATTTGCATGCCTTGAGCTTTCTGTTACTTCACATCTTTGGAATCCATGGGAGCAGTTCTGTTCATTCCTAGTTAGAAGATGTCTCAGGGTGGGTTTATAAATAGTCACACCTGGGCTGGAGAGATGGCCTAGCGGTTAAGAGCGCCGACCGTTCTTGCAGAGGACCCGGGTTCGATCCCCAGCACCCATATGGCGGCCGAGAACCGTCTGAAACTCCAGTTCTAGAAGAACTCCGGTTCCAGGGGAATACGAGACCCTCTTCTGACCTCCGCAGCATTGCACGACACGGGTGCACAAACTTGCATGCAGACAGTACATTCATACACATACAGAAATAAATAAAGTTAATTAAAAAATAAATAGTCACACCAAAACCTATTGGCTTAAAGCCATAAATATATAAGCATATTACAATTATTTTTACATTTTTCTTTTTCTTAAGAATCACTTTATTGCAATGAACTCAAAAATAAAAATGCCACACATCTAGATTAATGCAGCCATTCAAACACTTGCCCAGTCCTAAACTCTATGCATCTTAGTGAACATCTATACAATTAGAATGGCCATTCTGAAGCTGTGGAGCTTTGTGTAGGGTTTTACACTTTCTATATGAATTACATTTTACCCACCACAAAAAAAGTTAAAAAAAATAACATAGAATAACCAGACCAAGCATCTGGCTCTGGTTCCAGTGTGTCCAGAGAGCACCTAATATTTTTTTTTTATTCTTGAGAATTTCATGCATGCATACAGTTAAATATTACCATGCTTACCACTATTTCGCTCTCCAACTCCCCGCACATCCCCCATATCCCCACAGTAGTACCCTCCTGAATTTATGTCTTTATTTATATCCCACTGAGTCCAGTTGGTACCGCCTGTATGTGTATGGAAATCCTATCAGTGGCCACATCCTCATAAAAGAGTGATACTCCCTCCTGCAGTAACTATCAACTGCCAATAGCTCCTCAGTAAAGAGTGGGGAATGGAGATCACTTGCCCCATCTATGCCTATAGTAGAATTTTGGTTGACTTGATCTTGTGCAGGTCTTATGCAGAAAACCACAACTGCTGTGTATTCATGAGGGTCTTAGCCATGTTGTGGCCATAAGACAGCATTTCGCAGTACTCGCCCTCCTCCCCATTTTCTGTCCCTTAACAATCTTCCTTCTCTTCAGTGATGTTACCTGAGCCCCCATGGGCAGAAGGGTGGGACAACTATATTGATATAGTTGTCCTGTTTGGGTCTGAGCACTCAGTCTCTATTCTTAGCTCTTTGACAAGTTAATAAACATTATTTGCTCAATGTTTTGTGGATCAGTGATTTGGGCTGAACAGTTACATTTTTCTGGTCTTATTGTTCTAGTTCATTTCTGTTGGTTGCTATGATACCATGACAAGAAGGAATGTTGAGGAGAAGGGGTTTATTTGACTTACAGTTCCTTGTTATAGTCTATAATTGCAGGGAAATCACAGTGGCAGAATCTAGAGATAGCTGGTGATATTGCAACCACAGTTAAGAGTGGAGAGAACTGGATATACCCATGCTGCCTGCTTGCTTGCTGCTTATGCTTAGCTAGCTTTCTTCACTCATACAGTACAGGTCACAACCAATGAAATGGTATTGCTCACTCACAATGGACTGAGTCCTCTTACATCAACTAACAAGACATCCTCCACAGACAAGCCTATAGGTCAATCTGATCTAGATAATTTCCCAACTGAGACTCTCTTCCCAGGTGATCTGACATGTCAAGTTGATATTTAAAATGCACACTTACCTAGAGTCATTTATTTATCATCAGCTAGTAGCTTGGCTGGGACATTGTGACCTAACATTTCTGATGGTTGATTTTTTTTTCTTTGTCTAGACCATGTATCTTAACCTGGGCTGCTTCATATAAAAGCTAGTTCCCAAAATAAAAATTTCAGAGTCTGCTTTGTTTGCATTTGTTTATGTTCCAATGGCCAAAGCAAATCATATGGCAAAAACTTGATTTAGTATGGAAAGGAACTACCCAAGAGAGAAGGTGTAGATAGGTGTGATTCATTAGCCACACTATTACTGAAACAATTTATCACAGATGGTAAATCTTGAGATGCTAAGGGAAGTCATACTACATATTTTGTTATTTTTATATTATTATTATTATTATTATTATTATTATTATTATTTGATCTTTTCGAGACAGGGTCTCTCTGTAGCCCCTGCTGGCCTGTAACTCACTATGTAGACCAGGCTGGCCTTGAACTCACAAAGGTCCACCTGCCTCTGCCTCCCGAGTGCTAGGATTAAAGGCACGCACTACCATGCCTGGCTTCTTATTTTGTTATTTTCAACAATATAAATACAGAGATATACTACTTACATTTAGAGCCTGGCCGAGAGATTCTGTGTGCTTTAGGAATGAGTAATAGTACCTTCAGGCCTTAATAAGAAAGAATAATACATTATCAGTGAGAAAGATTTTCTCATTTGTGAAACAATACTCTTGGAGTGAGTATTCTCATGAAAAGTATCACTGACAGCAGCTAACGGAAGATCCTTTCAAAAGTCTTCCTTTACCTAACAGACATTTGTTAAGAGCATACTGTTATCGGGAAGAAGCATGAGGAATCCAGCTGCTAAGAAAAGACACAGTAATTCATCAAAGTTATAGAATGAAAAATCAACTTGGAAAATACATTAATAATGAGAAAGCTATGTTAAAAGGAAATTAAGAAAACAATGCTATAATAGCATCTCCAAAAATATAATATTTAGGAATAAACGTAAACAAATACATAAAAGACTTGCACACTGAAAACTGGAAAATGTGGCTGAAAGAAATAAGGAAGGCATGAATGAATGGAAAGCCAGGATGTGTTCACAAAGTGGAAAATTTAATATTAACAGGATGTAATACTACTCAAAGTAATCAACAGAATAAATAAGTTCCATTTCAATTCCTATGGTTTTCTTTTGAAGAACCAGAAAAATTTATCTTAAAATAATTCACCTCCTCCTCCTCCTCCTCCTCCTCCTCCTCCTCCTCCTCTTCTTCTTCTTCTTCTTCTTCTTCTTCTTCTTCTTCTTCTTCTTCTTCTTCCCTTTCCTCCTCCTACTTTTTATCTTCTGCTATTGGGGTTAGAACCAGTGCTTTGCATATTTTAGGCAAGCACTCTACCACTGGCTACATCCCCAGCACTTCTTTTACAGTTTTGTTTTGAAACAGGGCGTTTCCCAGGCAGGCCTTAAACATGCAATCCTCTTGCTTCAGGCTCCCAAATAGCTGGAATTACAGGCCTGTGCTACCAAGTCCAGTTTGCATCTCAAGAAATTTCATGGGCCTCAAATAACTAACACAGTCTTGGAAGGAAACATAATTGGAGGTCATATACTTTCTGATTTAAAAGCTTATGGTATGGTACTCAAAACAATGTGGAACTGCTATATAGTGACCTTAAGAACAATGGAATAGGAAATAGAGTCCAGAAATAAACCCTTGCATATATGGTTGAATTAATTTTGAAAAAGTGTCAAGATCATTCAGTGGGGGAAAGGACAGTATTTTCAACACATATTGGTGGGAAAACTGGATATCCACAAACAGGGAAATGAACTTGAACATTTAATTAACACCATATGCAAAATTAACCCACAATAAGTCAAAGAAGTAAATATAAGAGCTGAAAGCATAAAAAATCCTAGAAGAAAACATAAGGAAAAATTTTTTTTATGTGGCCACTGGGAGGATTTCCATGTACGTATGGGCAAGACTAACAACTTAGTGGACTATGAAAAAAAAAGACATGAAGTTGGGAAGGGGAATTCATAACTTTAGATTTGGCAATGGGCTTCTTTTTAGTATGATACCCAAAACACAGGTAATAAAAGAAAAAAATAGGGGCTGGAGAGATGGCACAGCAGTTAAGAGCACTGGCTGCTTTTGTAGAAGATCTGGATTTGATTCCTGGCACCCTAATGACCATCTGTAACTCCAGTTTCAGGGAAGCTGACACCCTGTTCTGACCTCTGGGGGCATTGAGTAACATGGGTGTACTTCCACACATACATGCAGACATACACTCATACACATGAAATAAAAATAATAAAATGCTTTTATTGATGTTTTGCATATTTCAGACATCATTTTTCAGTTCAATTTAGACATAGTTCCCCTTTCCCTTTCCCCATCCCACCCCAGCACATGCATTCTGCTGTAACTGTCCTGCATCTTTCAGTATTTTTTTAAGTTTATGAATTCACATTTTCCTCCTTTAATTTTATATTACTCTAAAATATGAATACAAACCTTCCACCTATATACAGTAATTACAGAGTCTGAAAATAACTGGTGGGTCGAATCTTGAGCCCATTAAGAGATTTACATTATAACAACATAGATGCTTTCAGATAAACAGAAATATAACAATAATGTTGTTCAGCTTGCCTTTCATCTGGGGATCTGGTGTTAGCATCCACAAATAAGGGAAACCATTTGCCATTTGTTTTTCTGGGACTGTGTTACTTCATTTAGCTTAATGGCTTTGAGTCCCATCCATTTACCTGTGAAGTTCATGATGTCATCTTTCTTTACCACTGCATAGAACTCCATCATGTAGATGTACCACATTTTTGTTATCCAGTTGTCAGTCGAGGGGCATTTGGGTTGGTTCCACCTCTTTGCAATTATGAAGAGAGCTGCAATAAACATAGATGTGCATGTATCTTTGTGGTAGGATGAGTCTTTTGGGTATATACCCAGGAGTGGTATGACTGGGTCAGGTGGTAGGCTCATTTTGAGTCTTTTTTTAATATAACTTTTTAATTATTAAACTTTTTCCATAGGTCATATGTCATTTCTCAATCGAATCTAGAATCCTTTCCCTTTCCATGCTGTGCACCCCACCCAAGTCCCTGCACTCTGAGATACATGTCCTGTATCTTTTTCTGAGTATCTCCAGAGATTTTTTTCAGTTCTTTTGTTGTCGTTCTCTCCAACTTGTATTGTTCCAAGCATTGGTAACTTAGCTACATGGATTATATACACTATACTATATATATATATATTTATGATATAAGCAACCTGGATAAGTATAGGTTATCAAGCTGGTTCATGTATAGAACACTAAGTTATAATATGGTTGTTATGACACACACACATCACTTGAATTGGAGGATTTTTTTCTAAAAGATGTCATGTTTTCCTTAAGGAAGTGCTCAAAGGTTCCTCCTTGGCAATCCCAAACAACTATCAACCCTGTACTTTTGCTCCACATGGGGGACTTTCCCTCCCATAGTCCAGAAAGCACGCATCCTGTCTCAATCCCCCTGCACTGGCCTCCATGATACAGCCCAGGTAGTTCAACAATGGCAGTCTATATTCTGACGAGGCTGACACCCCCTTAGCTGTTTAGTTCACAAGCTGGGTATCTCAGTAGTCCCCATCTGGCATTGAAGGTTTGGAGGATTCTTGGAGAGACATGAGTCCTCAGTCGATATTGGAAGGTTAAAAAGCTGTGTCTCATGTCTTTTGAGGAGTACGAAAATCGGTGGCAGCCACAGAGTTGATGCAGTTGCCAATAAGAATTGAAGACAGGGCAAACAAGAGTACTCTCTCTTTTTAATTTTGTCTCTTTACTAAGATCTCAAGTTCTATGTCTGCAGTACAGTTTCTCTAGTCTTACTGATTACTTATATCTGGTTGTACTTTCCCTTTGGATGCTTAAGGCCACACAGTTAGCCCAGATTAACCAAGGTTTTTGTTTTCTCAAGGTCACTTGAGGATCCGGTCCTCAGGGGTCTCTCCAGGCTTTTTTGGGGGGGAGGAGGGTGGGAGTGCCTTGCTCCTTTCAGCTTTTCATTTATCAGTTCCATCCACTGGAGGACAAAATCAGGTCTTGCTAGACCAGGCTTCCTTTTCTGAAGCGTGATCAGACTTTCCTCTTTATAGACTGGACACTGGCTGAAGTCCCATTAGTGGTTCTCCAAGACCTCCCTGACCAGGAAGACTGGTGACCCACATTTGCAGGACATTTCAAGAGATGCCCCCATGCATGATCCCCTAAGACTTAGTTGACCTCTGAGGGCAAGGAACAAAGTTATCCCCTAGGTCCCTCAGCCAAATTGGTATGGGCGTTAAGTATTGTCCTTAAGCACCCAGAAAGGCTAAGTTGCATGAGCCTATTACATTGCACCTATATTAAAATTGTATCCTTTGGAAACAAACTATTTTATTTCCATATCATATTTCTTGATTCCCATCTTTCCATTTTAATCCCATATTACTCTAAAAAATGCACACATACCCTCCATCATGTACCGAAAACCGAAGGACTGAAAATAAATGTTAGGTCAGCTCTAGAACCTGTTTAGGGATTCACAATACAAGAGCACAGTTGTCCTTAGATCATGAGGAATATAACATTAACATTGCTTAGTTTGTCTTACAACTAGGTACTTGGTACTAGCATTCACAGGGATACCATTCGTCTTTTGTTTTTCTGGGACTGTGTTACTTCACTTAGCATAAAATCTTCTAGTTCCATCCATTTATCTGCAAATTTCATGATGTCATTTTTTTTTTGGCTTTTTGAGACAGGGTGTCCCTTTAGTTCCATCTGGCCTGGAGCTCACTATGTAGACCAAGCAGGCCTTGAGCTCACAGAGATCTGCCTGCCTCTGCCTCTCAAGTGCAGGATTAAAGGTGTGTGCCACCATGCCCAGCAATGTCATCTTTCTTTACCGCTGCATAGAACTCCATTGTGTTAAGATGTAGCACCATGATCTTTCAATTCTCCAGTGTGTCAATCAGAGATAAGCAATGAGTTATCTTTATTTTGTGACTTGTTCAATTTATTTTCCTCCATAATATATGGCTTTATTTTCTAAGTGGTTGAGTATTGTAAAGATGACTTTTGATGTATTTTCATTTGGTTTGGTTGTGGAGGATAATATGTTCACCCTCCAACATTAAATAAATGTTCTAGCTGTTTTGCTCTTTATTTTTCCAAAAAAAAGAACTCCATTGTGTAGATGTACCACAATTTCTCCAAGGAGAGAGCTAATAGCCAATTAGATTTGGGATATACAGACATATGGCTGCCACTGCTGCACAGTATTTCCAGGGAGGTGAGGTGTAACTGATGCTGACAGAGGAGTCTTGCTTGACTCGAGGAGAACAATATTGCCTTACTGATTTAGTGGCCTTTGGTAACACTCTCTGGCATTCCAGAGACCAACTGTACACTTGCAAGTGTGGTCTCAATACATCTTTCCCATTCTGACACCAGGTCTTCGATAGCAGGGCCTTACCACCTCTCTTCTTGAAGGTATCCCAGTTTACAGGCAAGAAGCTTTACCTTTTTGGGGGCTTGGGTCCCCTGGCCTACATCTCCTTGGCAGAATAATCCATTGCTGATATCAGAGCTCTCTTGTATTAATATATTTTGCTTAATTTTATGGCTTATAAAGACTTAAGTATTATATTTGGCTCTGAATAGAGAATAATCCTTTCACAGTTACTATGTCTATTAGTTAATTAAAGAAAGTGGGAAAAAAACTAAAAAAACAAACAAATAAACAAAAAGAAACAGTTATACCGGTTTTATAAGAGTTGGCTCTAATTTACAGTTTGGGAATGACTTCATTACCATCATGATTTTCTTTGTTCTATGAAAAGGAGGTAAAAAAAAGTCTCTCATATTAAAACTTTGCAGCAACTAGAAGGTAAAGTTCATTAGGATACATTATAAACTGTTGTTACAAATAGGATCCACAGAAATGTTTGATGCCTATAGCAGTCTGAGGCTTTTCTTCCTTTTAATGTTTAGATGGGACAACTTCTCTGCTGGTATTTCTTGGTACATCCTGCACAATGCAAAGCTGTATCTTTTCCTTCCCAGCCATTAAGTTGGTGACATTTTGACCTGTGGGAACATGCAAATCTTTTCCTATAGTTAGTTTTAAGATTTAAATTAAAAAAAATTGACAAAAGGTTGAATATATAACTGTATCCCACTTTTTTATTTTAGATTTTTATTTTTTAACCCACGAATCTCAAAAAGGGCAGTTGTACTACACATACCTATAGGCAGGAATCAAGGTGAAAATTTTCATTCAATTTACCCAAGCTGTTTATTATTAACTGTATGTTGTTAATTTGGGAAGCAAACTTAATTCCTTAAGTTAAATTATCCTACTGGTAAAAGAAAATGTTACAAGATGATACTGTAAAACACAAAAATTATAGAGAACATTGGTATACATTAATCCCAATGATGTTGTTATACAAATTTTAAGTAGAACAAATGTGGACAAAAATTTATATTTCCAATTAGCTTAAATGTATTACCATTTTAATTAAAACCTTTTTTTTTCTTTTTTTTTTTTTGATTTTATACTTTTTTTGGTATTTTTTTAACCAATGTTGTTTAATATAGACATTTTAACTTTAGCGCCGCAGCTCCACACCAGCTGCCCATGCCCTGTGAGTTGAGTTCACATGTCAGATCCCCAGCTCCCAGAAACCTCGGGACAAACTTGCTGGTCCGCACACCGACCTTCCTTCTCGCTGGGCGACCAGCCTGCCCGCCCGCTCATTTTGAGTCTTTTGAGGGGTTCTCCACACTGTTACTGTTTCATAGTGGTTGTAGGTGTTACATTCCCACCAGCAAGTGGATAAGTGTTGCGCCCTTTCCTCAATACCTATGTCAGAGCATTTTGTGTCTTTTGGTTCTTGATCTTAGCCAGTCCAGCTCTTATTGGACGTGCGATGACACTGCGAGTGAGTGGGTTTTAATTTGCATTTCCTTAATTATTATGATGTTGAACACTTGTTAAGATGTTTGTTCTCAGCCATCTTTAATGCCTCACTGGTCAAGTCTCTGTTCAGCTCTTTACGTCCATCTGTTTGAGTAGGTCATGATTCTTTCTCTTTGTTTTTTGAGTAGTCTTCATATATTTCTTTTTTTTAAATAAAAAAAATTTTTTTATTAAATTTTTATTTTGTTATGTATGGTGTAGGAATGTACAGTCTGCATGCAATATCTGTTTGCAACCGTGTCGTGCAAGCCGCGGAGTCAGAAAGAGGTCTACCGGATTCCCCTGGAATGGAGTTCTCCTGGAATTGGAGTATTACAGACGGTTCTCAGCCGCCATGTGGTGCTGGGGATGAACCCGGGTCTCTGAGAAGAGTGGTCCGGCGCTCTTAAACCGCTAGGTCCATCTCTCCAGCCCATAGTATTCACGTGGATGTAATGCTCTGTCAGATGTATCATGGGGATGTTTCCTCCCACTCTGTGGTTTTTCTCTTTCACTTCCTTGATATGTTTCGTTACTGCACAGAATCTTTTGAGTTTGACTGAGGTCCCATGTTGTTGAAATGTTAAATTTAATTTCCTGTGCAGCTGCTGCTTGATTTAGAAAGTCCTTTTCCTATGCCTATGTCTTGTAGGTTGTTGTCAACTTTTTCTTCTATCACCTTCAGGGTTTCGGATTTCACGTTGAGATCTTTGATCCTCTTGGAGTTGATTTTGGTACAGGGTGAGAGGTAGGGATTTAATTTTGTTCTTCTACAAATGGTGATCCAGTTTTTTCAGCACCATTTGCTGAAGATGCTATCCTTCCTCCACTGAGGTTTTTTTGCCCCTTTGTCAAATATGAAGTGGCTGAAATTGTATGAGCTCAAGTTTGCATCTTCAGTTTTGTTCCATTGGTCAACCAGTCTGGTTTTTTTTTTTTTTTTGTCAGGACCAGGCTACCTTTATGACTATGTCCCTGGAATATAGCTTGAAGTCTGGTAGAGCAATCCCCCCTGTATTGCATTTTTCACTCGGAGTTGCTTTAGCTATTCGGGGTCTTTGGTTTTTCCATATGAATTTAAGGATTTTTTTCCAAGTCTGTGAAGAACCTCATGGTCATATATGTTAAAGCCTATCCATCCAATTTCGTGTCCCTAAATATTTCTTGGTGTGAGTCCAACCACTGGAGCCTGGTCAACCTATCTAGTATCACTCCCTTAAAGAAGTTTAGAGCAATATAAAATTAATGGTGGAAAATGTGAATTACTAAGCATAAAAAAAGACTGAGAGAAAGATACAGGACAGTTATGACAGAATGCATGATCTGGGGTGGGGTGGGGGGAAGGGAAAGGGGAATATGCCTGAAGTGAATTGAAAAATGATGTCTGAAATACACAAAACATCGATAAAAAATAAAAAATAAAATAAATACAAAAAGTTTTGTTTTATCCTTAAAAAAAGAAGAAAAACAACATTTTCTTACCCAGTAGTCATCTGTTATCAGTAGTTCCTCAGTTAAGGTTGGGGCTTCTTACCTAGTTACCCACTTCTATGCTGGGTTTTTGTCTGGTTTCCGCTAGCATGGGTCTTGTCCATGCTGTTGCCATTACTGTAAATCCATATGAGCAACTTCCCAGCATCCTGGAAAACTGTTTCCTTGTGGTTTCCTTGTTTTGTACTTCATTATTTCAAGTAATGGCTCTCTATTGGCTGAAGTTGGAATGTAGCTGGAAAGAGAGACTTGAAAATGTAGAATTTCTGGTTCCTAGCTTCAATAGTACATGGAAGATTATAGAAGGTTATACATAGACATAAGCACACTAAACGGCATCTAGATAGCTCTATCAAAGGAAGTTGAAAGAGCCAAGCTCCCAGTCATAGCTCAGGTTATACAATTTACGCACTCGTCAAACTTATGAGTTTCCAAATCTCAACATTCCCTCTCCACTTTCTCACTGGCTCAGCTTAGTCAGTTCTGTGCAACCTCAACTGCCCTTGCTGCTATCCTCACACTCCCAGGCATAGATCTGCATCATTTCATACTCCCAGTCATAGCTGTGCATCATCTCAGAAAGACCCAGTCAAGAGTTATATTTGGATGCTTTGTTGGTTAGCACTGAGATAAAATCAGCCTCCCTGCCTCTAATAAGAAGTCGACACTGACTTTCTGTTTATCTCCTCACCCAACAGCTACCCTGCCCATTCTGGAACCTTGGGACCACCTGGAGTTCATCCTGGAACCATGGGCTGAGAGGTTGCACCTCTTTCTAACAGAACTGAGAACCCTGCTGATACCCCATTTATACATAAATACATAGTGACCCCAAGAGTGTTCGAACATTAAGCAACACTCAGTTGGACCACAACCTGAAAAGCTTGGATAGCAGCAAACAAAGATCCAAACACCCACTTGACAAAAATAAGATTAGATAACCATACCAAGAAACACTGCAAGGACATAACTCCTGCTGTCTAGGACCTATTGCAAAAAAACAACTTTTACAACCAAGACATTATGTTTCCTCTAGAAATTAGCACATCCATTGCAATGTTTTCTGAGAAAGGACAAGTAGCTGATGCTATGATTTCAAAATGAAAATTATAAATATATTTTAGGAACTCAAAGAGGATATGCATGAAAGACTGGAGGAAGACCATGAAAACATAAGTAGTTGAATGAAAGTAAAACAATTTAAGATATGAAATTAGAATTTAATAAAGAGATAGCATTGCTGAAGAAAAGTCAAATGGAAACAAAACTCAAGATGAAAAGCTCAGGAAGTCAAGCAAAAAGCTAAAGGAAAGCCTCACCTATTGGTTGGATCAAGAGGAAAAGAGTAACAGATCTTAAAGAAAGGTCAAAGAAAATGTTAAATATCTACCCACTGGTAGAGGGGCACTTGGGTTGGTTCCAGCTCTTTGCTGTTGTGAAGAGTTCTGCAACAAACATGGATGTGCATGTATCTCTGTGGTAGGATGAGTTTTGTGGGTATATACCCAGGAAAAAAGAGAAAATGTTAAATATAAAATAACACAGGAACAGAACAGGCAGAACCCCTGAGTTACTACAAAAAGACCAAATCTACAGATCAGATGCAGAAGAAACCTAGATCAAAGACAGAAAAAATATTTTCAACAAACATAGAAGAAAATTCCCCAAATCTAAGGAAAGAGATGACTATCAAGATGCAAGAGGCATACAGAACACCAAGTAGATAAGACCAAAAAGAAACTCCCCATGCAATGTAATCGTCAAAAGGCTAAATGTACAGCTTATTTTTCAGTGGAGACTATGAACACCAGGTTTTAGTTGATGGTCTGCAAGTCATGAAAGAACACTGATTGCAGCCCAATAAATCTATCAATTATAATTGAAAGAGGAAGAAAATTTTCCGCGGAAAAACCCAGATTTAAGGAATTTATGTCCACTAAGCCAGCTCTACAGAGGATATTTGAAGGAATACTTTGGTCTGAAGAGAAAATTAAATACACCCATTAGGGCACAAGGAATAAACAATTTCAGATCAGATAACCAAAAGAGGTCTAAGACAACATCACTACCATAACAACATAACAAGAGTTAATAAATATTGACCAATAAAAACTTTCAACATTAACAGTCTCAATTCCTCAAAAGATACAGACTAACTTTTTTAGGTTAGAGAGTAGGATCCATTGATTTGCTGCCTCAAAGAAACATACCTCACTATCAATAATCAATACAGCTGGGCATGGTGGTGCACGCCTTTAGTCCTAGCACTCGGGAGGCAGAGGCAGGCGTATCTTTGTGAGTTCAAGGCCAGCCTGGTCTACAGAGCGAGTTCCAGGACAGCTGGGGCTACAGGGAGATCCTGTCTCAAAAAGGCAAAAAAACCAAAAAAACAAAAAGCCCAGTCAATACAACCTTAGGATAAAATGATGGAAAAGGTGTTTCAAGCAAATGGGGAGTAAGAAATAAGGCAGTATAACAATTTTCATATATGTGTTAAGATAGGCTATGAATTAAAGATAATCACAAGAGATGAGGAATGACTCTTTATATTCATTAAAGGGAAAAATATACCGAGAAGATATTGCAATCATATATGCACCAAATAAAAGGGCACTCAATTTCATGAAAGAAACACTGTTATATCTAAAATAATAGATTGACTCCAACACAGTGATAGTGGGTGACCTCAGTACCCCATTCTCACCAATAGTCAGGACATCCAGACAAAAACATGGTAGAGAAACACCAAAGTTAAATGACATCATACATAAAAAGGACCCAATAAACATTTACAGAACATTGCACCTGAACACCAAAGAACATACTTTCTTCTCAGCAGCCCATAGAGTTTTCTCCAA
The DNA here is from genome assembly GCA_009823505.1 of Rhizomys pruinosus. Lineage (NCBI taxonomy): Eukaryota > Metazoa > Chordata > Mammalia > Rodentia > Spalacidae > Rhizomys > Rhizomys pruinosus. The sequence goes on from VZQC01007114.1 coordinate 22,412, forward strand.
AATCAGTCACATATTAGTAAAGAAAGAATTCTCAACAAATTTAGGAAAGTGAAAATAACATCCTACCTGAAATAGCATTCTTTTTTTTTTTTTTGGTCTTTTCGAGACAGGGTCTCCCTGTAGCCCCAGCTGTCCTGGAACTCTCTCTGTAGACCAGGCTGGCCTTGAACTCACAAAGATCCGCCTGCCTCTGCCTCCCAAGTGCTAGGATTAAAGGCGTGCACCACCACGCCCGGCTGAAATAGCATTCTATCTGAACACAAATGAATAAAACCAGATATCAATAATAATAGAAATGCAAAAAAGTATACAAACTTATAGAAACTAGAGCACACACTATTGAATGAAAATTGAGCCAAGGGAGAAACCAAGAAAGAATAAAATTTTGAGAGTTGAATGAAAATGAAAACCTAACATACCAATATATATGAGAAAAATGAAAGCAGTCCTAAGGGGAAAGTTTATGGCACTAAGTGCCTACATCTAAAAACTGGAGCAATCTCATATTAATGACTTAATGATACACTTAAAGGCCTTGGAAAAACAAGAACAAACAGCACTAAAAAAAAGTAGACAGTTTTGGCATGGTGGCACTCGTCTTTAGTCCCAGCACCTGGGAGGCAGAAGCAGGTGGATTTCTGTTGAGTTCAAGGACAGCCTGGTCTACATAGTGAGTTCCAGGCCAGCTGGAGCTACAGGGAGACTCTGTCTCAAAAAGACTAAATAAATAAATAAATACCAAAATAAATAAATAAAAAGTAGACAAGAAGGGTAAAAATTAGGGTTGAAATTAATGAAACAGGAATGACAATAACAATAAAAGGAATCAGTGAAATGAAGCCAGTTGGTTCATTGAAAAAATCAACAAAATTGACAAACCTTTAGCTAGATTAACCAAAATAAAGAGAAAGGACTCAGACTAATACAATCAGAGATGGAATGGGAAACATTACAATTAGATACTGAGAAAATTCAGATAGTTATAAGGATATACTTTAAGTACCTATATTCCATGAAACTGGAAAATCTAAAAGGAAAGATTAATTCTTATGCATGTATGACCTACCAAAATTAAACCAAGATGATGTAAACAATTTAAATAGGCTCACAATAATCAATGAGATAGAAGCAGTAATTAAAAACCTCATAACTAAAAAAAGCCCAGGACCAGATAGTTACAGTGCAGAATTTCTATCAGTACTTCAAAGAAGAACTAATACCAATACTTTTCAAATTATTCTATAAAATAGAAAAGGAAGGAAGACTTTGAAGTTCTTTTTATGAAGCCAGTATTACCCTGATATTAAACCTAGATAAAAATCTAGCAAAAAGGAAAATTATAGGCTGATCTCTCTTATGAACATATATGGAAAAATCCTCAATAAAATACTTTCAAACAGAATATAAGAGTACATCAAAATCATTATCACCATGACCAAGTCAGCTTCATCTCAGAGATACAGGAATTGTTTAACATGCATAAATCAAGAAATATAATTTACCACAAAAACAGACTCAAGGACAGAAACCACATGATCATTTCATGAGATGCTGAAAAGGCCTTTGACAAAAATCCAACATCTCTTCATGATAAAAGCACCGGAGAATTTAGGAATACAGAGGACATATCTCAGTATAATAAGGCAATATACAATATACCCACAGGCAATACCACACTTAACAGAGAAAATCTCAAAGTATTTCCACTAAAATCATGAATAAGACAAAGATGCCTACTCTCTCTATTCCTGTTCAATATAGTGCTTGAAATTTTAGCTAGAGAAATAAGCCAAATAGAAATTGGAAAAGAACATCCATCTTGTGGACTGAGCTACTACTGGGGTTTTAGCCTCTTCAGAGTATAGACTGCCATTGTTTGACTACCCAGGCTGTATCATGGAGACCAGTACAGGAAGATCAAGACAGGACACTGTGCTTACTGGGCCTCATTTGATGTCCACGGGAAGGGAAAACCCCCAATGTGGAGCACAAGGGCAGGACTGATGGTGGTTTGGGCTTGCCAAGGAGGAGCCTTCAAACATGACATCTTTCACCCTAATAAAGAAAAAAAATCATAAGCTGAAGATGCTAAATCCTATGATATATGTGTCATGCATATATGCATATTTCGAAGTGATGCATATTGGAAGGAATAGCAATAACAACAACAACAACAAGACTGGGTCAAAGAACTGACCGAAATGGTGAACTTCTTTTTGAAATAGTTAATTTCTGCATTGAGAATTTTGAGACAGAGAAAAAGATGAAAAACATGTTTGGCAGGATGCATGAGCTCTGGTGTGGTGGGGGGGCAGGGAGGGGGGTACAGGTCTAGATTTGATTTGAAATTTTGTATGAAATGCAGTAAGCTTCAATAAAAATTGGCTTTGAAAAAAATAAAAGCTACAAACTTAAAAAAAAGAAACTGGAAAATAAGACAAAATGTCCTTATTTGCAAATGATATTATTCTATACATCAAGACCTCAAAGACTCCACCAGAAAATACCCAGAGCTGATAAACACATTCAACAAAATATCAGGAAACAATTATTGCCTTCAGTAGCCTTCCTATATACTAACAATACCTATACTGGGAAAGAAACCAGGCACATAAAAATGTTAATGTAGCATGTGAGCTTCTTGCATGTCTCATTGTACTTCATTGTCTAGAAACCTTGGGTTGATTCTTGTATACAGTATGTATCCTTGTGACCCATTTTTATTTCATTTATAGTTTTTTTCATATTTTGTTGCTCAAATTTCTGAGCTTTAAAGTACAGTGAAATCATGTAAATCTTTGAGAAGATGGATGTATTTATATCCCTTCATGCAGGCAGCTTCGTGTCTGAGATCTCCACTCTTCAGTATTTCAGCCCATTCTGACAAACTTGTGCTAACCTCTCAGACATCTTCACAACAACCATCAAAATAGCAACCCCCCATTTCTCTGCATGTACACAGTTCTCTGACTAAGGCTAGATTTTGAAGTTGATCCACAAAGGCAGTTTCTGAGAAGTAGAGAGTTCTCTAAATTTAGTGTTCCTGTGGTTGTGCCTAACAGTTTTTGAAAAATGCCACTAAGTGGCAGGAAATGAATCAGAAAAATGAAAATGGAATTAAAAAACGAAAAAAATAAAATCATGTATCAGAAACCCAAGAGCAATCGAGTTTTCATTGATCTAACCAGCTATGGAATATCAAAAAACCCACAAATTATGACAATGCATACCTCTGCTCTTGTGCTCTGTCAACTGCATACATTTATTGGTTGGTCAGCAACCTTTGGCCTTCATCTTTCAGTTTTAGTTTTCTCAGTTTATACCTGTCCACGTTCTTGAAGGGTCAACAGGAACATACATTTAAATTAATTAGGGAATGGGATGTTGTTTTGTTGGTAGAGTCCTTGCCTAATATGTAGACAACTCTGGGTTTCATCTCCAGCACTGGTAACATCAGGCATGGTGGAACATTTCTGGAACCACAGTACTTGTGAGGTAGAGACAGGATGATCACAAGTACAAGGTTATCTTTGATTACATAGGAAGTTTAAGAACAACTTTGGCTAAATGAGACGCTATATCAAAAAATGTTGTTACCATTATCATTATGATAAAATACGAACTGCCTATGATGGTAGTCAAAGCTTATCCTACTTGGCCTTTGGCTACCTTTCTATTCTGGGTAAAACTGTACAACTCCCTACTTTATCTGTTATATTTCAGTTGTACTGAATTTTATCATATATTCCCACCATCCAGCATCCATAGCTCAGTACCAGTAATCAGCAGCCACAAACCTCACTTGCCAGTCCTGCTGAAGTAGAACAGTGTATTAGTCACTCTCTATCCCCTGTTCTACCCTGATGGCCCTAGCTGCCATCACTAAATCTGTCCACCACACATGTCTAATTGCAACATCTCTATCCTTCTACTTTCACGACCTGTTGGCTTTATCATGTTTTCTTGGCTTAATCAATATCTCATCCATTAGCTGCCTTTTCTCCAATTCCCTTACCTTGCTATAGCTCAACCATTGAGCATCTGTCTTCTAGAATGCTGTTCCAGAGATAGCCCAGAGGTTAAGATCAGTGGCTGCTCTTGCAGAGGACTAGGGTTCAGTTCCCAGCACTCACATAGTGATTACCAACCATCTGTAACTTCAGTTCCAGGGAATCTGTGCCCTCTTCTGCCTTCTGTGGGCTTTGCATAACATGAGTACCCTTAATATACATACAGACAAAACACTCATACACATAAAACTATGTAACTAACTAAATATTTAGCATATTGTTTCGGTCTGAACAGGTGTAGTTTCTCCAGGTGGGCCTCCCTCCACTCTATCCAATGTTTCTGAAATCTACACATGTTCAAACCCATTGCTTTCCTAAAGACTCTGGTGGTTATCAATGCTATATATTAAATGTACCTAGCTTTTTGCTCTTCTAGGCATAGGGTATAGGTGTGACCATGAGCCATACCATGGCCAACAAAATGTGGGCAGAAGGGATGTATGATATCTTGAGAGAGAAGATTTAAAATTAGTATAGGGGCTGGAGAGATGGCTCAGCAGTTAAGAGCACCAACTGCTCTTGCAGAGGACCTGGGTTCGATTCCCAGCACCCACATGGTGGCTAAGAACTGTCTTTAACTCCAGTTCCAGGGGAATCCGACACCTCTTCTGACCTCCGGGGCATTGCATGACACGGGTGCACCAACCTCCATGCAGACAGTACATTCGTACACATAAGAAAATAAATAAAAAAAGGAAGCACTATCAATGAGTGACATAAAAACTGCTTTAGCTGGGCATGGTGGCACATGCCTTTAAAAAAATTAGTATAAAATTTGCCTCATTCTTTGTACCCTGGCTTTAGATGGTGGCTACATTGTTGGCCAGGGTCCAAGAGTGAGGGATTCCAAGACTACTCAACAGTGGCAATGTAACTGAGTCCAAAACAAATCTTATTTTAAGGTATTTATTTTTCAGATTTTATTGCATCCTAATCTGGTACACTGCATAATACAAAGATGGAGGTAAAACTCAAAACTCTTAAGCAAAATATTGATAACCTTTGATTATTTGATGTGCACTTAACTTCATTTTAAATTATTCCTCTTCACATAGCCAGGACAAGCTACTATTCCTAGTAGGTGCTCTTGTACTTTTTTGCTTTGATGGTTTGCCCTTCCTCTTCTGCCTCCAACTCACCATGTCCTCAGATACTCTGGATGAGAAGTAGTTCCTTCCTCTTTAAACTTGTGGAGCTTTTTTTCTGGAATACGCTTCTATTTGTATCAGATTTTCATATATATATATATTGTCTAGAATATTTTTCAAGTAAAGGCTTGTGTGTAAATAATTTTTGTGTGTTCCTACAAAATGTAGATCAGTGTCCTTCATGTTCATACTTAGGTATTTATTAACTGCACATACTGTGTTCCAGAAATAAAGTATACTTGAATTACTTATCTTGATGTTTGTGGCAGAGCTTGTTTTGTGTGCCTGGCTATAGCTTAGGGATGTGGTGGGAGTAGTTCTGAGAGAGTGTAGCATAACTTATTAAATGTGTGGAATGGAGAAAAAAATATAGGAGAGGACAGAGAAGTTAATAAACTGATACTATGGAGTGTGCTCTAGTGCTCCAGTGCTCTAAACCTATCAAGCACTGTGCTAGGCACTGTAAGGGGTTTATGGAAAGAACATATTACTGTTACCTCAATGGTTTCACTCTCCAGACAGTTTGGAAACAAAGCATCACAGGCATGCACGAAACACAGAGACTGTCATACAGACTTGAATTACTAGAATCCTGTTCCACATGGTGACTTCAATTACTTCTGAAATATTCTTTTTAATAAAATATATATTTTATTAATTCTTTGAGAATTTCATACATGCATACAATGTATTTTAATTATATTCACCCTCCACTTTTCTCCCGAACTCCTTGCAGATCCACCTTCTCAACCCTCCTTGAAATATCTTATGATGTCTCTATGGCTATTGCAAAATCTTAGAAAAAGGAAGCCTCAATTTACCTTAATTAAAAGTTTGCTATAGAACCAGATGTGGAGGTGCATGACTGTAATCCCAGTACTTCAGAAGAGGAGGAAGAAGGGTCTCAAAAACCAAAGCTAGGGCTCGAGAGATGACTCAGCATGTAAAGCCTTGCTGTGCAAGTGTGATGACCTGAGTTCACGCTCCTAGAACCTATGTAAAGCCAGGCACAGTAGCACACATTTGTAATCCCATTGCTCCTATGGGAAGCATAGGACAGTCTACAGAGGCCTGTAGGCCGGATAAATTGTGAGTAAGCAGCTGCACACACAAAGACCCTGTGTTAAATAAGGTGAAAGACAGGGTCCGGGCATGGTGGTGCATGCCTTTAATCCTAGCACTTGGGAGGCAGAGGCAGGAGGATCTTTGTGAGTTCAAGGCCAGCCTGGTCTACAGAACGAGTTCCAGGACAGCTGGGGCCACAGGGAGACCCTGTCTCGAAAAGACCAAAAAAATAAAAATAAAAATGAAAATAAGGTGAAAGACAAGCAAAGACTGACACCCAAGGTTGTCTCTCTGATCTCCATACAAGCACCATGGTGCACAAAACCTGCACATGGACACATACATGTACAAACACCCACAATATTAAAAAAAACCCACTAAAACCAAAAGAACATAATTGCTATAAGTGGGCTGATAATTGTGTTTTGTAATTGGTTAATATTTTCAATCAATAAATCTCTTTGGGGAAATTTTGATGTTTTGAATATGGTGTGAGTGTGTGTGTGTGTGTGTGTGTGTGTGTGTGTGTGTGTGGTGTGGTTTGTGTGGTGGTCAGTCGAACTCTGCTAAATGTTCAGCAATTATGACCAAGCTCTGGAGCACCCCAATTTGTAGTATTTTCCAATTTCTGGAGCGTAATTTCCTACCATTGCCAACTTAAGCTGCCAACTGAGCATCATCACACGTGGACTTAAGAAGGGATCTAAACTTGCGCCTGAATAAACTCCCGTAAACAGGCTCTAGCCCACAGTTTGGTGTGGGAGATGTTAAGGAGGGATACTGAATGAGGGAAAGCATATGGACGACTTGAAAAAAAAAAAACCTCTAACAAAGGGGCTATTGCGTGATGGCGCATGCCTTTAATCCTAGCACTTGGGAGGCAGAGGCAGGCAGATCTTCGTGAGTTCAAGGCCAGCCTGGTCTACAGAGTGAGTTCCAGGACAGCTGGGGCCACAAGGAGACCCTGTCTCGAAAAAAAAAAAAAAAAAAAAAAAAAAAGAATACTTACTGTTCTTGCAGAGGATCTGGGTTCAGTTCCTAGCACTCACGGTGGTTCATGACTGTTCTAGTTTGCTTTCAACTGCTGTGAAAAAACACCTGACCAATATCAACTTGGAAATGAAAGGCTCTTACATCTCCTGGGTCACAGTTCCTAACTTAGGGGCCCATGGCAGGAACTCAGGGTAGGAACCTGAAAGCAGGAGCTGAAGCACAGACCATGGAGGAATGCTTCTTATTGGCTTGCTCCTCTGGCCCATGCTCAACCTGCTTTCTTTCATTTTTTTTTTGGTCTTTTTTTTTGAGACAGGGTCTCCCTGTAGCTCCAGCTATCCTGGAACTCCCTCTGTAGACCAGGCTGGCCTTGAACTCACAAAGATCCGCCTGCCTCTGCCTCCCAAGTGCTAGGATTAAAGGCATGCACTACCACGCCCAGCTTCAACCTGCTTTCTTATACAATACAGGACCACCTGCCTAGGGGTGGCACCACTCACAGTGGGCTGGGCCCTCCCATATTATCCAATAATCAAGAAAATACCCCACAAACATGGCCACAGGCCAGTCTACTGGAGGCCATTCCCCAACTGAGGATCCCTCAACCCAAGTGTGTCAAATTGACACTAAAGCTATCCAGCATAATTGACCCATTTGTAAACTTGACACACACACACACACACACACACACACACACACACACAGATACACAACCACATCACTAATAAACCACAAGCTTTCAATTTCTTGTCCCCAAAATATGACATTAACATTAATATCACAACATAAGACAATACAACCTTAAAAACCGCACAGTCCTTAAAAAAACCCAAACATTTAAAATTTCATAGTCTTTTAAAAGACTCTTAACTATGGGCTCCTGTAAAATCCAAAGCAAGTACTGTCTTATTTCAAAGGGAAAGCTGGGCACACATAAGCAAAACCTAAGTTCAACAATGTAGCTCAAGGCTGGACATCTGGGATTTACTCACTGTCTTCTGGGCTCCAAAGGGTTTCAGCAGCACCCCTTCTCTGACTCTGCCATGCACAGCACACACAGCTCATCTCACAGGCCCAGGCCAGCTCCATTCCACACCTGCTTCTGCTCTTGGTGGTCATCTCATGGTCCTGGCATCTCTAAAAAGCTGGGGTCTCCACTGAAACTGAGGCTGCACCTTCATCAATGGGCTCTTCTGACTTCTCCTGGTGCAAACCTCAGATTTTCTTCATGATGCCTGCAATTCTGGGGGTCTTCATTGCAACCAAGGTTGTGCTTTCACTAATGGCCTTTCCTGGCCTCTCAGGGTGCCCAGTGTCACCTGCTCTTTTTGACTACTTCACATTTCAACACTAGAACTATACAGGGGACTGGTCCTTGCTTGTGGCTTGAGATGGAGACTCAGGCCCCCCTCTGGTCAACAGTGTGCTGACCTTCAGGAAATTCTTCCCAGAAGATTTCACCACAGTGTTGCTGATCTCTTGTTTCTTTTCTTTTCTTTCTTTCTTTTTTTTTGTATTTATGAGACAGGGTCTCCCTTAAGTCCAAGCTGGCCTGGAGCTCCCTCTGTAGACCAGGCTGGCCTTGAACTTGGAGATCTGCCTGCCTCTGCCTCCCAAGAACTGGGATTAAAGGCATGCACCACCATCCTCAGCCAGTCTCTTGTTTCTTATGGTTGATTTTTCAGCCCCAGCTAACCAGAATTAATTGTCCCAGTAAAACAAAGGTTTCACTTCAGGTTCTGGTCTATTATTACTTACAACCGAATCTTCAGGCCCAGCCAACAAGAACCCAAAGATTATCAATTCAAAATATTATACAAACAGCACTGATAGTCTCTGCTTCTCTTTGAAACTTTACAAGTGAAGCCTCCATTGTCTATAACTCTTTCAGCATAACTGTTCCAAGCTCCACAGCAACAAATTCTAAGCACTCAATGACTTTTCTAGCCGAAAGTTCAAAATGCTTCCACAATTCTCCCCAAAACAAGTGGGTCAGGTCTTTCACAGCAATACCCCACTTCTGGTACCAATTTCTGTTCTAGTTTGCTTTAAATTGCTGTGACAAAACACTCTGACCAATACCAACTTGAGGAAGAAAGGGTTTATGTGTCTTACATCTCCTGGTCATAGTTCATCACTAAGAGAGCTCAAGGTAGGAACTCAGGGTGGGAACTTGGAGGCAGGGGCCAGGCCATGGAAGAATGGTGCTTACTGGCTCTCTCCCTGGCATGCTCAGTGTACTATCTTGTACAATACAGTGCCACCTGCCTAGGGGTGTCACTGCCCACAGTGGGCTGGGCCCTCTCACATCACCCAAATATCAAGAAAATACCCCCCACACATGGCTACTGGCCAGTCCAGTGGAGGCAATTATCCAACTAAGGCTCTTTCAACCCAGGTGTGTTAAGTTGTCACTAAAGCTATCCAGCACAACTACCTGTAATATCAGTTGCAAGGTGTTTGAAATCCTCTACTGGCCTACAGAGGCACCAGGAATGCACATGGATACTCATACACATAAAATAGTAATAAATAAATGTCAAAAAACCGCCAAACTCCCCCCCCAAAACCCCCAAACCTTCAGGGGCTGGAGAGATGGCTCAGCAGTTAAGAGCACTGGCAAACAACCATCTGTATCTTCAGTTCCAGGGAATTTGAGTCTCTCTTTTGGCCTTTGTGGGCATTGTAAGGCATGAGTACACTTATATACACATGCAGGCAAAACACTCATACATGCAAATTAAAAAAATTGTAAAAACTCTAAAGAAGAGGATAAGATTTTTGAAAATAATTTATTTGTTTTGGTGTATACATTTGTGTGCCTATGTGAGTTTATGTGTACCTTGTGAGTACGGTGCTCATGGAGGCTCAAGGGCATCAGATTCTCCTGGAGTTACAGGCAGTTGTGAGTCATCCAATGTGGGTGTTGGGAACTAAATCCAGGTCTTCTGCAAGAGCAATGAGTGATCATAATTTCTTAGGGTGGGGCAGCTGTCCCTGAGAAGGTGCCTCAAGTATGGGGAGTACCCCATGGGAGCATGGGGCTGAAGGCCTAGGTTAGACTCCAGAAAGATCTGTTGAGCCAGCAGTATGCTTGGGAGGCTGGGTCACCCTCTGGACCCCAGAGCCAGCAAATTAGCTTTTCCACATCCCAGTCCCTGGTTCTCAACTATGAACAAAGAAGATACATCTTCATTAATTGATGTAGTGGAGGAAGTTGCAAAACAACAGCAATCACAAACATCAGAAATAGAAAAACACAAAAAATTCTGTTCCATTTGTAGATTGAACTTTGTGAGCTTCAAAAACAAATAGCAGCTGTTGCTGCAGAAGCCAAAGAAACGGAGAGACAAATTGATCAGGAAGATGCTGCCATGGAGAATTCCAAACATTAGTGTGGAGTTTTGGAAGCTCAAATGAAGTCTCTATATTCAGAAAGTGTAAAGCTTAAATTTGATACAAAAATAGCCCAAGAAGCATTTGAGGAACAAATAGTAAGATATAATTCATATTATGTAAAAATAAAAACACATAAAGATAGTTTGGGGGAGATAGAAAGCAAATGTTCATCTATGACTGAAATCTATGAAAAATCAGCTCATAAAAGAACTAAAGACGGGGCTGGAGAGATGGTTCAGCAGATCAGAGCACTGACTGCTCTTGCAGAGGACCCAGGTTCGATTCCCAGCACCCACATGGTGGCTAAGAACTGTCTTTAACTCCAGTTCCAGGGGAATCTGACGCCTTCTTCTGACCTCCTCGGCATTGCACGACACGGGTGCACCAACCTACATGCAGACAGTATACTCATACACATAAAAAAAAAACAAAAAAACAAAAAACAAAAAACAAACAAACTAAAGACAATGAAAGAGAAATTTAAGCAAGACCAGAAGAACACAGCACAAATACAGGAAGACATTTCAAAGCTAAAGAATAAAATTATAATTGTGACATTTTGACCTGTTGGAACATACAAATCTTTTCCCGTAGTTAGTTTTAAGATTTGAATTGCAAGGATTTTGACAAAAAGGTTTCACATCTATCTGCATCCCCCCCCTTTTCTTAGGTTTTTGTTTTTTGACCCATGAGTCTCCAGAAGGCAGTTGTATTATACATACCTATAGGGTGGAATCAAGGCACATATTTGATCATATTCACCCATGCTGTTTTGAGTGACTGTGTGTGATTAACTTGGGAAGCAAACTTAATTTTTAAGTTAAATCATCCTATAGGTGAAAGAGAATGCTACAAGGTGATACTGTACAACAAAAAAAATTTAGAGAACATTTGTATGTGCCAATCCCAAAGTTATTGTTATATAGATTTTAAGTAAAACAAATGTGGACAACAGCAATTTATATCTCCATTTAATTCAGATGCATTACCGTTTTTATCAGAGCCTTTAAACCAATGTTGTTTAATATACACATATTTACTTTTACTAAGTCCTAAAACACCATGTAACCTGTAGACAGTGTCTGGGCTAAACTGGATACTTGTTGAACTCACGTCAATTAAATATGCATTAATTGAATATACACCTGCGTCCCTCTCCTGCCCCTCCCAACTTAATGGCTGAGAAAGAAAAGATACAGCTTTGCATTGAGTAGGATGTACCAGAAAGTGCCAGCAGAAAGGTTGGCCCGTCTGAACACTGAAAGGAAGAAAAGCCTCAGATTGCTACAAACATCAAACCCCTCTGTGGATCTTACTTGTAACAACTATTTATAATGAGTCCTAACGAAACTTACCTTCTAGGTGCCACAAAGGTTTTAATACGAGAGACTTTCTTACCTCCTCCCATAGAACAAGGAGAAATATGATGATGATAAGGTCATTCTCCAACTGTAAATTGGAACCAAATGTTATAGAGGTAATCTCTTATAAAACCGGTAAAACTGCCTTCTTTTTTAAAATTTTTTTTTAATTTTATTTATTTCTGTATATGTATGAATGTACTGTCTGCATGCAAGTCTGTGCACCCGTGTTGTGCAATGCTGCGGAGGTCAGAAGAGGGTCTCGGATTCCCCTGGAACTGGAGTTCTCCTGGAATTGGAGTCCCAGACGGTTCTTGGCCGCCATATGGGTGCTGGGGATCAAACCCGGGTCCTCTGCAAGAGCGGTCGGCGCTCTTAACCGCTAGGCCATCTCTCCAGCCCAAAACTGCCTTCTTTAATTGACTAATAGACATAGGAACTGTGAAAAGGATTATTCTCTATTCAGAACCAAATATAATACTAAAGTCTCATTATTCTCTATTCAGAACCAAATATAATACTAAAGTCTCCTTAAGATATGCACTTAAGCAAAATATATTAATGCAGGAGCTCTGACATCAGCAATGGATTATTCTACCAAGGAGATGTTGGCCAGGGGATCCAAGCCCCCACAAAAGGTAAAGGTTCCTTGCCTCTAAACTGGGATACCTGCAAGAAGAGAGGCGATAAGGCCCTGCTGTCGAAGACCTGACGTTAACATGGGAAAGATGTATTGAGACCACACATGCAAGTGTACAGATGGTCTCTGGAATACCAGAGAGTGTTACCAAAGGCCACTAAACCAATAAAGCAAATATGGGTCTCCTTGAGTCAAGCAAGACTCCTCCGTCAGCACCAGCTACACCTCACCTGCCTGGAAATACTGTGCAGCAGAGGCAGCCATATGCCTGTATATCCCAAATCTAATTGGCTATTGGCTCTCTCCTTGGAGGAATAACCCATGGCTGATGCCACAAGCTTACATCCTCTACAGGTTAGGAGATGTTATAAGCCACAGTAAGACCCTGTCATATTTAACAGGGGGGAAAAATGTAATTCATGGATTAACATATCATCCAAACATATGTGTCTATACCAAAGTAACCTACCATAACTATTAGTGCTGTTTAAATACCTATATATCTAATTGCTTGTGCTTCATTAGTAGGATCGAAAGGTTATTCCTGGACAAACTGTCAGCCCATGAAAGGAAACAGCCAGAATTGACCAGAGTCCAAGACAACAGCTCCAGAGAAAGTAGGCTGTTTTGCTTCTCATCCACCTGTGCCCCTTTTCTAAGCCTAGGGAACAATCTGCGGAAGAGGGGGCGTGGTAGGATGTAAGGGCTGTGATTGGGGTGAATGGTGAAACTACAGCAATATAGTCTGGACACTCATTTGATCAACTAGATTGAACATACAAGCCTCCCCCCCCCCTGCTGGATGGTGGGACCCATGGGCTGTGTGGGTTTGGGCACAACCGCTTGCAAATTGGTTTTATATGAAGGATGCTTGCACTTATAAATTATCACTTATTGTTAAAAAATGAAAAAAAAAACTGAGAGAAAGATACAGGACAGTTATGGCAGAATGCATGATCTGGGATGGGGTGGGGGGAAGAGAAAGGAAAATATGCCTGAACTGAATTGGAAAATGATGTATGAAGTACACAAAACATCAAAAAAATGAAAATTAAAAAAAATAAAAACAAAAAATGTGTCTGATATTTAAAAAAAATAAAATTATAATTGTGAAAGAATCTATCATTGAGAAAAATTATTTCCTTGAAGAAAAGAAAAGGACACAAAAATTAAGAAGAGAAATAGAGGTTCAGCATAAGAGATATGATGCAATTCTTTTTTAAAAAAATTATTTTTGTACTATTTGCTTGTAGTTTTGTGCACCCATGTAGTGCAATGCCACAGATGTCAGAAGAGGGTGTCGGATTCCCCTGACAGTTCTCAGCCGCCATGTGGGTACTGGGGATCTAACCCAGGTCCTCTGCAAGAGCGGTCGGACTTAACCACTAGGCCATCTCTCCACACTCCTCCTCCTCTTCTTTTTTCTTTTTTTATTTATTTATTTTTATTTATTTTTATTTATTTTTTTATGTGTGTGAATGTACTGTCTGCATGTAGGTTTGTGCACCCATGTCATGCAATGCCCTGGAGGTCAGAAGAGGGTGTCGGATTCCCCTGGAACTGGAGTTAAAGACGGTTCTCGGTCGCCATGTGGGTGCTGGGGATCAAACTCGGATCCTCTGCAAGAGCATTCAGCACTCATAACCTCTAGGCCATCTCTCCGGACCCCCTCTTCTTTTTTCAATCAGTTATATATTGATTAAAGTGCTTTCCAGTCCTACAGTGACTAGCACCAGGTAGACAATACAATTGCTTATAGGAGACTAGTGGAAAAGTGTAAGAGTACTTCAAATTTGCATTTATTTTTCTCATGAATGCTTGTTCATTACAATGTCCAGTTCACTACTGTGTGAAGTAACAATTTAGAAGAAAAGAAACAATTGGATTTGTATGAAGTTCACTACTGTATGAAGTAACAATTTAGAAGAAAAGAAACAATGACTTAGAGTGTTGAATGTTATTATTGTTAAGGTCACTGTTGAGAGTGCTGGACTTTAGACTGTGTAGTTTTAGCAGTACTGACAAATAACTCCAATTTTCACTTTAAAGGCTTTCTACGTGCTAATTTACATTTAAAGATATGTGCTTATTTCAAAACTAATGTATAGGGGATGGGGAGATGGCCTAGTGGTTAAGAGCTCTGGCTGCTTTTGCAGATAATCCAGGTTCAATTCCCAGGACCCACATGGCAGCTATCAATTGTCCATAACTCCAGTTCCAGGGGAATCTGACCTCTGTGAGCATTGCATAAGAGGGGTTCAGTTATTTATGTGCAGGCAATTAATTCATACACATAAAAGTAAAAATAATAAATAAAATATTAAAAAACTAATCTAGGAGATCTCCCAAGACCACCTGAAGCATAGGTACCAGCTACTGAGCATGAAGGCATCTGAAGGAGGCAAGCAAAGCAAGCCTTCAACACAGTGAAGAGACATTTGGGACTCACATGGGAATACAGGCAAGGAGAAGCTCATATGCCAGGAACATGAAGAAGATACAATATGGGAAAGGTGCTGGATAATCCCACACCAAGCTCCTCCAACCCTGTGGAAGATTCCTACAGTGGGATCCCCCTGGGGATGGCCCAGGACACAGATATCAGAAGTACAATCATGAACATACTTAAAGAAATGCAAGATTATAAAGAGCAAATCAAAGAATTAAGAGAATTAAGAACTCAAGAAGGAAGTGGAAACACTGAAAAGATCCCATGTTGAAAAAGATAAGGAAACCAACCAGAGAAGCAAAGAGCTACAGGAAGGGATTGAGAAGCTCCAAAAGGAAGTGGAAACACTAAAGAAATCAGAAAAGGAAATGAAAAAGGAAATCAAAAACTCATCCAATCAAGAGGAAAGGAATGGAAAAAGCCTGAGAAGGAGAACAAAGACTATCAGACCTGGAAGATAACACAGAACAACTAAAAATCTCAAGTAAAGATTATTAAAAATTTAAAGATACACAAAAGTGGAACAACCAGGAACTGTGGGACACTATGAAAAGATCAAACCTCTGCATCATAGGAATAGAGGAAGGAGAAGAATCCCAAGAGAATGGTATTGATCAGATCTTCAACAGAATAATAGATGAAAACTTCCCCAAACTAAAAAAGGACAAACCAATACCAATACAAGAAGCACATAGAACTCCAAACAGACAAGATCAGAAAAGAAATTCTCCACGCCACATCATAGTTAAAATGCTGGACACCCAAAACAAAGACAAAATTCTTAAAGCGACAAGAGAAAAACAACAAGTGACCTATAAGGGGAAACCTATCAGAATAACAACGGA